>KE505526.1:205375-257692 GCA_000441515.1 Elaeis oleifera
CCAAAGGCCATCTCTGACCTCCAAAACCCATACTGGAACCATCTCGAACAGTTCTCCACCTGAATTTTTTTTTTTTTTTTTGAGGAACTAGAAACGTCACATTTTATTAGACATTTGGGAAATTGATAAATTTATATATTAACATCACCAATGGCAACGAGGTGCATTTCATTTGATCATGAACAATTCGATCTTTATGAGACAAGAAAGGAAAGAGAATAGGTTGCGTACCTTCAATGGAAGATGGCAAACATCCGGATTTCAGACTTCCCTGAGCCGCCGATGTGGAGGCGATGATGGATCGAGAAAATGATGCCTTCGCGGCGGCGACCGGAGTAATCGACCGTAGCCATTGGAGAAGGCTCCGGATCTGGAGAGAACAGTGGTCTCCATGGATTCGAGGAGGAGAAGGCAAGGAGAGAAGATAAGAGAAGAAAAGGGCAAGCGAAGAGCCGGAGCCCTGGTGTCGCACCGACACCATATGACCGTAGGGAATATGAGTCGCGCAAAAGTGAAACAGTATTACTTCAAAGATTAACTATGAACAAAAAAAAAAAACTAATTTTAAATTTTTAATTTCTCCTAAATTTTAATTTAGTATGATCTGATCATTCTATTTTGAAATTTGTTTAACTCGGACCTGAAGCGAGACAAAATCCATAGCAAGGATCCGAATTGAATAAATTTAACAATTGGATCATCTGATTGCACTGAATTAAAATTAAAGATAAAATTGAAAACTTTTAAATAATTTAGAATTTGTATATAATTAATCCTACTTTTAATAATAATTAATGTTAAAGTTTAGATGTGATACCATACTTCGTTCATGTAACAAGGATGAATTTTAAGGAAAAATGGCTGCTTTGTTTAGCATTTGGGATCCTTTGCTCCCTGATTATAACTTATCGGGTAGTGGAATTATTTATTTTGTTCGGTTGCAATGTTATTCAATCAAATTTTATTTCCTTTGCCATATAATTGCCTCTTGGGTATCCAAACAACAAGAATTATAATAATTAATATTGGAAAAGTTCATGTAATATAGTTCGTCTTGGTTATATCCTAATTCATTGTTTTGTGTACAAATGATTCATGTTTTATTGATGGACATTACTGGACGAGTTTTGCCGATATCTCTCTCTCTCTCTCTTTTTTTTTTCTTCATTTTTAAGTGATGCGGAGGTGTGTGTTCTTATAGCCTCATTGTTATTTCATGAACGCTCTTGTTGGAAGCGAATGAATTGTAGAGCAGCTAGGTACGGCAGCCATGTGCTCATTTTTTGAGCTTGAGAAGTTCTCTTTAAGCCAGCGATTTCCAAAGTCATGACATCTATATTTTAATTGAGATGGCAAAGGTAGAGTCACAAATTTAAATAAATAAATAAAGCTGGAAGACAGTGGTGGAGGCGACTGTTCTGAATTGCGAAGGCTTTGTGATCAAAACCATGTAACTGTTAAAATTATGTTAAAATCATAGATTTTGAATCTTATATTAACAAAATTCTTAAGTTGTTGTGCCTGCTATTTTGGTTATGCAGCCACACAAAGAAAACCTGCAGCTCTTGCTGATGATGCCGACTTTCCACCGTAGAGATTACGTGGTTGCAATACAATACTAGAATGTTATTAGTAAAGTAATCCATGTTATGCATTGATAATAATGTAGTTATTCTAGGATGTCCTTCATGGAAGTTTTATTCTTAAATAAGGTGGCTGGTTATTCTGAAAGTACATTTTCTATCACATGCATCTAGACAAAGATCATTGATCGATAGGTGAGACTTCACAGACTTACCCATCAACACCTGAAATCAATTTTCCTGATTTCTATGGTGCATAAAGGCTTTATGGTTTCCTTTCTTTGTAAATATTGTTAGAGTCCTTTCCCAGTATTTTAAACCAATGTACCAGTAGAAGTGTTGGTGCATCGCGGAACTTTTGCACAAGGTTCCTTGTTATCATGATTTTTATTTCAAGTTTATTTCCTAAGTAGACAACTTGATACGAGTTTTATAGTAAAGATAATAATTTATCATCAATTCTTGACATTAATGTGGATATATATGTGAATATTGTTATTTGTATAGGAAGCCTAATTTTTAAGGTTAAAAGTGGTTTAAAGGGATTCCTTTTGGGATCAGTGAATAGACATGGTCTGAGAAATTCAATTTTTGTTACATCATCCTTTGGGTCTTCTTTTGCATTTCTGTTTGGAATCTCCTCCGAAAACCTAATCATGCCCCTAAGATTTGTGTCAGGCTAACCCCAAATTCAATTACACCAATAAATCTGAACTCTTAAGGTCTCATAAGAAGCAGAGAATCTTCTCTAAAGCTTTGTTTCTCCCACAATCTCATCTTCCTTGATTGTTCCTGGACAAACTATAGGGAGTGGCATGATGGCTAAACCAGTCAAACTGCGACAGTTCTAGAAGCCATCCCACTGAAATTGATATGAGATATTTCAATAAACAAGTGGTGTTAACCTATAATAAACTTTTTCACACTTCTAGATCCTTGGAAGTAATTTTTAGAACTTAGGACAAAGTGGAGACTAAGATGAGATACTTGTAAAAAGTCATTCTTCCTCAGTAGGGCATGAGGAACAGCACATGGAGCATGTGCAAGGATAGGAGATACAAGATACAGCACCGCATCGATATGGCAAATTTAGAAAGGCAGAGAAGAATAAATGCAATAATGGATAATTAAGTAATTCTTATGTATAAAAACATCCGCAAAGCATCATGAGCTTTTACAATAGCATAATTCATATCTCATATTGTTGCCACGAATCTTGGGTTGCTAGTGTGGACTTCCTCCATGGATCTGCAAGGCAATAAAGAAGAGTGAGAGTGCTTGCCGGATTGGCTTTAGTTGAACGATGCTTAAGTCAAATTATTTTTTTTTTTTTTTGTGGAAGATGAGAAAGAAGAAATAATATAAATGAGAATTTAATAGTTGTGGTTGTAACAATGCTAATATTAGAGAAGCATCTTTTTTATAGGTGCCCATGGCTTATTATAATCGAGATCTAAAATTTCTTATGAATTGTGTATCAACAGTTTGGAGTCATGTTGTAATCATTTGAGATTATACTATAATCAATTGAAGATTCGGCATAACCATGGAAGGTCATAATGGTAATCTTTACTCGAAAGATGATATAGGGGGCACAGGGCATCCTTTGGCATAGGATGGAAAAACCATTAGCTGAGGTGAGAGGATTCGGATTGATTTGGGATGGACATCGAGCTAAATATTTATCAATTCAAGATTCAAGACTTCAAGTCAGATAGTATACGGCTTTGAAGGATGGTTGCTTTCGATCTATTTGTCCCAGCCTCCTAATTTGTAAGGATGATCCTAATCTAACTATCTTAAAGCATTTAGAGTATGCTTGGATGGCCATGTCAATTGCAAATTAGACCAATCTGATTATACTATATCATCAAGCTTATTTTCCACCAAATCACATACCAAAATAAACTCCATTGTTTAGTCAAATATATGAACTACTGTTCTTTGTTTCATACAATAATATCATTATCACCAACTTTGGTATTTGCCATCCATCATGTCTATCAGCAAAAGGGCCTCTCCATTATGCCAGAGGTAGTTAGGAAGTATATAATGGATTCAGCTATATTCCACGAGTATCAATATCCAATGGTTGCTTGATAAGCTATATAACATGTGGATTTGTTGTTCAGAGGACCCAACATATTTTATGTTTTCTGAATGCTCTTATTTAATTCAGCATGTATTAGCTTTGGCCGATCTTGTTGGAAACTGGCTAACTTGCCTAGACAATTGTTGTCTATTTATATGATTTTAAGATAATATTATAAGAAATAAATATTAAAATAATAGAAGATTAAAAAAGCTAGTTTGGATCAAAGTGTGTGAAAACACTACTCTAAAAATGTCATTCGTTCTTACGTGTATGTCTGTGATGATCTCGTCCTTAAGGTACAACAATCCTGCTTTGTCCAATCCTCCTGTAACAAGCACGATTGCTGAGTGAGTCGGCGACTTGATCCAAATAATTTTTTCATATGTCTAAAAAAAAAGACGAAAAAAAAAGAAGAAAGATGGAATCTCTGTCTCAGAAAGAAAGTCTTTCGGAACAAAGCACTAGTGGATAAACAGATGAGGAGATGGTATTTTGAATTATCCCAAAACAATCGGATCCAAAGCCTACTTATAAACTTTGTTTGGATGACTGAGGAGGCACTAGGGTTTCAAAGAGATACAATGGTTTAGAAATAGCATATTTCTTCGAAAACTAATTATTGGGGTAAACCGACCGACCTTCGACTTTGGTCATTACGACTCTGACAATGCATCGACCGAACAGATAGTATCGATTCTTCATCGACTGATCGAGCTAATTGCGCCGACCTACTGTCGGCTAATCAACTAAGATCGGTTGACCGATCAGTATTCAACTACCACCGATCGACAGCAGACGACTTAAACCGTTGGCATGCGTCGGTATGATAGAGCTAATAGCCGACGGTCGCTCATAAATTCTGCTGACATAAAGTCGGTTATACTGACGTATGGTTGGCAATCTGCTCAATATATCATAACCGTCACGAACGGTTATCGACTATGTCTAGGCTATTAAGGAGAAGTAACGTTTCACTAATTTATATTTATGGTCCGACAATTTAGCACCATAAAAAGTGAGACCACGTGCTCGACGGTTATACCAGAATCACCTATAAAAAAGAGAGATAAGTGAACAGTACGGATAAGCCAACTTTGGACCAAAGCTCTGCTACTTCATACAATCAAAGTTACTGTTCACCAACTTTCTCTGACTTAAGCATCGGAGAGTCCCCGTCGGACACCAATCCGGTCTATGTGGATGCTGTCTTGTAGGTGCTCGAGACCGACGATAGACGACGGAGAGTTGACCGCAACAGATTGGTGCACCAGGTAGGGGGAGAAAGACAACATTGCATCATGATGAAACTAGAGCCCAAAGCTCGACTGCAACCAGATCAACAAGAGACTCTTTCCGTCAGGAAGAGGTTCCTCCCCCTCCTCCAGTAGCAGAGCCTAGTTTTTCACGTCCCACAATCACCACGGACATCTAGATTGCTGCACTCATGCAGCAAATGAATGTTCTTATGGAGACAGTCAAAAGTCTCCAACAACAGCAGACCCGACAGCAACAATCGATGGCACATTCGGTGCCGTCCAGGCACAGCCACCGCTATCCGCGGCAATCACCTTCCTTTCTTCGGAGCGGCCAAGCTCTCTCACCGAGATGAACAGTGACATTTTCGGCACTCTCGCCGTACCGCCCACCATTCACGACGTTCCTCTTCTTCCCATCTCGACCACATTAGGAAAGAAAAACGGCTGCGGATACCTTCTGCTTCTCCTTCAAGCTCGTCGGGGAGTTCTACCCCTGGAGTTTCTCAACAGCATCAGTTTGATGAGTATGAGTGCAAGCTTCAAGAAATCAACCGCCGACTCGCCCAACTTCAGGTGGAAGGTCGGAAGTCCTCCAACGACTACCACTTTCACACCGCCCAGCCTCTCTCTCGGCACATCTTGGACGAACCGATTCTATTTCGATTCAAGATGCCGCAAGTGGAGCCATATGATTATTCTACCGACCTGATTGACCACCTCAAGAGCTAAAAGGCTCTCATGACAATTCAGGGGGCAATCGATGTCCTCTTGTGTATCGATTTTCTGACAACTCTTTGGAAAGCTGCTAGAGCCTGGTACTCCAAGCTTCAGTTGAGAAACATATACTCTTTTGGGCAGCTAGAATATTCTTTCATGGCTCACTTCCGCACCAGTCGAAGGCTGTCACAAATCTCCAACAGTCTTTTCTCGATCAAACAAGGAGAGACTAAGACACTTTGAGATTTTGTGGCCCATTTTAATGCGATCACGCTTGAGGTCAAGGATCTCAATGAAAACATGGCCATATCGACCATGAATAGAGGTCTGAGGAGATCTCGATTCACATATTCTTTGGACAAGACTCTCCCTCGGACTTATGTCGAATTTTTGGAGCGTGCATACAAATATATGTGCGCAGACGAAGGAACTTCTGACTGAGCCAGACAGAAGGCAAAGGTCAGAAGAAGAAGAAACAGAAGAAGGGAGAAGCTCCGACCGAATCGAGTCGGCCATCTTCTAATAAGCAAGCTTCGCCCCGACGACTGAGTCTAAGGCTGAGTTACGGCAAGTATGACTCCTATACTCCTCTTTCTGCTCCTCGTGCGCAGACCATTATGAAAATCGAAGGAGCGGAATACTTACGACACCCTCCACCGATGAAAGTGTTATCGAAGAACTGCGATTGAAGGAAGTATTGTTGGTTTCATCATGATCATGGTCACGATATTGAACAATACATTCAACTCAGGGACAATATAGAAGCTCTGATTCAACGAGGCTATCTTTAAAAGTACCGGAGAGATCTGCCAACACAACCTCCTGCCGATCGACGACCTCAGTTGCAAACTGAAAAAGCTATAAATAATCAGCCGACTGCAGGAGTGATCACATGATCTCCGAACGATCGAATTGGAGGGCAACTTTCAAAGAAGAGTCAGTGAAACGACGATAACTCAATAATGTAATAACTTTTTTGAAAGAAGATATTTGAAGAATGCAGACTCTCCATGATGATGCTATTGTCGTCTCGACAACGATAGCAAATTATGATGTAAAAAGAATCCTTGTAGATAATGAAAGTTCAACTGATGTTCTGTTTACTTGACTTTCTCCCGAATACAACTGCTGACTGACCAACTCAGAAGAGTCTCGACTCCATTGGTCGGCTTTATAGGGGATGCTATCACAGTGGAGGAAGAAATCTTTCTCCTCTTAACTGTTGGAACCGAACCACAACAGAGTACTATTTCATAACATTCACGGTGGTTCGAGTACTTTCGGTTTATAACGCCATATTCGGACGACATGGGCTTAATGCTCTGAGAGTAGTGGTTTCGACATACCATTTATTAGTCCGATTCCTGATGAGATATGGGGTTGGAGAAATGCGTGGAGATCAACAACTCATCCGACATTACTTCCTTGTCTCCACCCAAAGTAATAAACCTGAAGACTCTTTGCCCGTTGACAAATTAGACCAAAATCAGGAGAGGGGTGAACCAGCTGAACAATTGATTTATATTCCGTTAAAAGAAGAAGAACCCGAAAAATGGTCCAAATTGGATCGCAGCTACCCGACTCAGAGCGGCAACAATTAATAAAATTACTCAGAGCCAATGCTGATATTTTGCTTGATCAGCCACCGACACGCCTGAGATCCCTTCAGAAATAATATCTCACCGACTTAACATCAATCCAAATGTTAAGCCGATGAGATAGAAGAAGCGATCTTTTGCTCCTAAAAGATAAAAGGTCATTAATGAAGAAGTCGACAAACTCCTCACAGCAGACTTCATCAAAAAGCTACATATCCCGACTGGCTCGTCAATATAGTGATGGTAAGAAAACCAATGAAAATGGAGGATCTATATCGACTATACCGATCTGAATAAAGATTGTCCGAAGGACAGCTTTTCATTGCCGAAGATTGATCAATTGGTTGATGCGATTTCTGACCACCAACTTCTGAGCTTCATGGATGTCTTCGCTGGGTATAATCAAATCCGCATGGCACCAGAAGATGAAGACCACATGACTTTTGTGATCGATAAAGGCATATATTGCTACAAAATAATATCTTTCGGTCTGAAAATACCGGCACTACCTACCAACGGCTCGTCAACAAGATTTCAAGATGCAGATCGGATGGAACATGAAAATATATGTGGATGACATGCTGGTGAAGAGTCTCCAAATTTTAGATCATGTTCGAGACTTGGAGGAAGCCTTCGGCACACTCCGATGGCATCTGATGAAATTAAACCGACCAAGTGTGCGTTTGGAGTAACCTCTGAGAAATTTTTCGAATTTTTTGTTTCACAACGAGGAATCGAGGTTAATATCGAAAAATAAAGATCATTATCGACATGAAGCACCCAAGTTCAAAAAAGAGATACAACAACTCAACGAAAGGATTGCCGTGCTCAGCCGATTTATTCTAGGTCGACTGAGAGATGTCTACCATTTTTCAAAACTTTACGACAGACGAAGGACTTCTCATGGTTAGATGAATGCCGACAGTCCTTCAAAGACTTGAAAACCTATTTGACTTCTCCACCTTTGCTTACAAAATCAAAGATTGGAGAGACATTGTATCTCTACTTGACGATTTCGACAGAAGCGGTTAGCTCGGTGCTCGTCCAGGAGAATAAAAATTGAATCCATCGATCGATCTACTATATCAGCAAAGTACTTCACAATGCCGAAGTCCGATACTCAAGAGCAGAAAAATGATCTACGTCCTAATCATATCGGCACAACGACTTCGTCCATACTTTCAAGCACATCCAATTGTGGTCTTGACAGATCAACCGTTGAAGGTGATCTTACATCGACCTGATACGTCAAGTCGGATGGTGAAGTGGGCAGTAAAGTTTGGGGAGTTCGACATACAATATCGTCCACGACCATCCATGAAGGCACAAATTTTGACTGACTTTGTTGTAGAATGTATAATATCCGACAATAAGCCAGAAGATACAGATGATAATATAATAAAGGAGGCTACGACTCCGACCCGACCTAAGATCGACTTGGGTGCTGCATATTGACAGAGCATCTAATGCACAAGGTAGTGGAGCTGGCCTTATACTCATAAATTTTGAAGGGGTAGTCACTGAATACGTCCTTCGGTTCAACTTTAAAGTCTCAAATAATCAAACCAAATATGAAGCACTTTTAGCCAGCTTGAAGATAGCCAAGAAGCTTGAGATCGACGGTTTGAAGGTCTTCACCGACTCACAACTGATTGTTGGATAAGTCAAGGATGAATTTGAAGCCCGAGATCCTACTATGATGAAGTACTTTCAGAAGGTGAAAGATATTACAGCGAGCTTGAAATATTTCGAGATCTTTCCATTTCCAGAATCGAAAATGCTCGGACTGACATACTTTCACGATTGGCTACTACTGCTTTCAACTCACTGAGTCAGATATTCGTTCAATGCCTCGAACAGTCGAGCATCGACAAAATCGAGGAAGTATTGCAGCTCACTATCGAATCAAGCTGGATGGATCCGATCATCTAATACCTGACCGATGGGATCCTTCCTACAGACTCTTCGAAAGCTAAATGACTCCAATGGACAGCCTCTCAATATGCGATGTTGAATGATCATCTCTACAAAAGGTCCTTCTCTCTTCCCTTGCTAAAGTGTTTGGGACCTACAGATGTCGACTATGCATTTAGAGAAGTACACGAAAGAATTTGCGGAAATCACTTGAGGGGTAAGTCTCTAGCTTATAAAGTCCTGCAACAAAGATATTATTGGCCCACCATGAAAAAAGATGCAGCTGAACTCATCTGAAGGTGTGAACCATATTAAAAGTATGCAAATATACAACATCAACCGGCTAGTCAGCTGACATCAATTGTAGCACCATGACCCTTTATACAATGGGAGATCGACATACTAGGTCTTTTTCCCCTGACATCTAATCAGAAAAAATTAATAGTGATCACCATCGATTACTTTACCAAATGGATAGAAGCCGAACCTCTGACGCAAATCACTGAAAGCAAGAGGGAAAGCTTCATCCAAAATCTATTATTTACAGATTCGGTTTGCGCATACCATCATCACTAACAATGGTCGACAATTTGACAATCAAAATTTCAGAGAGTTCTGTGCGAAATTTCATATTACGCACAAACTTACGTCGGTCGGCCATCCACAGTCAAATAGAGAGGTGGAGGTAACCAACCGAATAATCCTGCATGGGCTAAAAATCTGACTGAATGAAGTCAAAGATCTCTGGATGGAAGAACTATATCCGATCTTATGGGCATATCGAACGACTCCCCGCATACCGATCGAAAAATCCCCCTTCAATTTTGCTTATGGGACAGAAGCAATGATACCGCTCGAGATCGGATTGCCATCAATAAGAGTGGAATAATATAGTGAACTGAGCAACTCCGAATATCGGAGAGCCGACTTAGATCTCCTTCCAGAACTCCGACAACAAGCTCAAGTTCGGATGGCTGCATATCAGCAAAGGATAGCTCGGTATTATAATGCAAGATTCAAGCTGAAGGTCTTCCGACCAAGAGATTTGGTCTTAAGAAAGGTAGAAAACTCAAAACCCTTGGATCAAGAAAACTATCTCCGAACTGGAAAGGACCTTATAAAATATCTGAAACTTTTAGATCGGATGCATATCGGCTAAAAACCCTCGAAGGGTCGGTAATTCTCCGAACATGAAATACCGACAATCTGAAGATGTATTATCAATAAAGTCGTCGATATGTACATTATTTAAAATACAATCAGAATTTCAGAATCACAAATCTTTGACAAGTTTTATTAATTACTGGCTAGATGTCGGCTTTCATTGTCAAAACCAAACTATCTACTGTACTTTGACACGAAGTTTATTTTAGCCTCCACTATAAAAATCGAAGAATCAATTGCTTTGGTGATGACTGTATTTCGGTTCTCCTATAAAAACTGACATACCGACTGCAATCTCAACCAACATCGACTATACGACTTTCACTGCAAAAGTCGTACTGCCGATTATACCTTGGTTCTTAATGTCGGCTCTCCATTGTAAAAGCTGACTATAGTCGAAAGACTAATATGCCGACTTAGTCTCAACCAAGTGGAACAAAATATCAAAATGACCAAAGTCGGATTGGAATTATACCGACATAACTACAGCTAATCTAAGAATATTCGGCCTACCATTGATTATTAAATAATCTGACGTATAAATCTGATCAAGTGTCGGGTACTAGATATTCGACTCACCATCAGAAGTACGTCGAGGACTACGCGACTAACGGATATTCTATGAGTCTTACCGAATGATCGGATTATCGATCAATGTTCGGTGGTTACTTTACATTGCAGATATTCCAAAAATAAGAGTTCAAATTTAAAATATTTTCATTCATTGTCAACAAAGAGTTACAAAATTGGATCGAAATCCGACTACAAGTATCAGACTACAAAAAAAAAGAGGCAAAATACACCGACTAAGCTTCATCACTGTTCCTGTTCCTTTGTTCGGGGTAGCATCGCCGACTTGAATGATTTCAGGCCCACTCGATGCTTCATCTTGAGTCGGAGCAGCTTCTTCTTCAGCAACCCCATTTTCGATCTTGGAGGGACGATGCTGCTCAAGTCGAGGCTCGGGTATAATTTTACGACCGTATCTCGATCGTCTTCATATCCGACGCAGTACGAGGTGAAGTCACTTTCGAGGATCTCTTCCTTGAATTCTTCCGAACTTCGAAAATCTTCAACTGCCCGATCCAATGCCTCCCTTGCCGACTCTGCTTTCGCCTTTGCCAAGTCAGCATCGGCTCGAGCGGAGGACAATTCTTTTCAGCCAGTGCCAATCTTTTCAGGTTGGCCCGATGACGTCCACGTTTGGCTTCGAGTTCCTCGATGTATCCGTCTCGCTCCTGTCGAAGCCAGTGGATAGAGTGCTTCTTGCTCTTGACCTACGACTCAAGAGCCAAAATAGCCTCGTGAGCTGACTTAAGTTCGGCCCCCGAGGATACTAAGTCGTCAGTTAGTCGGAAAACCTCTTTCTGAAGTTTGATTTTCTGCTCTACCATCGACTTAAGTTGTTCGAGTGTAGCCACTTTCTCAGCATCGACGGCTGCCACCTTATTCTTCCATGCACTACGGATATCGCCAAACTTCATGTAGCCGGCCTCCAGATCGGATATGTCGTGGATCAACTACAGACAGAAGATAAGTCGGATTAAAAAGAAGAAGAAGAAGAAAAGAGTCTATCAAAGAAACTTATCCCGATGATCGTCAAATAAAAGAACAAAAATATCTCGACAACCGACCGTTTCCTCTGACGCTCCCGATCAGCCAAAAGAAGAGTAGCCTGACACAGTCGCTTGGTCAGTATAGAATTAATCAGGACCAATTCATCGACAGGCACTTGAAGGTCGAAGTGAACCGTATGGCCCTCTGATGCAACTTCTTCTACCGATGTCACCGAAGCTTTTCCCCAGTCTGTTGTCGGCAGCCCCGTGTTTGAAAGCAAGAGAAAGCTTGAGCTTGACTGTGCTCCAACTGAAGGAGCAACTGGCGCAGCCGTAGATTCTTTGAGCTCTCCTGCCTCGATCCGAAGCTCCTCAGGTGGTGGGACTATTGATGCAGTTTCGATAGTTTTCTTACCGCCCTTTCCTCGAACGATGCAGCAGGGAGCACTGTCGAGGCCGACAATATCAGGACTGGCTCGAGAATCGATATCGATGGAGCATCGAGTTCCGCAATCGACATTGAAACACCGACTAGAGTTGGTGTTTGATGCCTCTTCGACGATCGTAAAGGCCCGACCTCAGACGCTGCCCTCTTCTTGGCAGCATTCGACACTCGCACCCTCTTCTGCATAGCTGCAATTACAATGAAAGTCAGTACAATTCAGTAAGTAAAAGAAAATCAGAAATGACCGACCAACTATACTATATCTAGACGAGGGACCGAACTAAGGCCGGCGTCATAAAGGGCCTGTTCGATTACAAGCTCTTTCTGTTTCGGAACTGCCATGTCTTTCAGTCAGTGAAAGTCCTCCTGATCATCGACCTCTACTCGGCTGTTGTCGTTGGGATCGGTTCGTGGATCGCCCCAATGAGAAGAAAAACCCCAAGAAAGGAAGAAGAAGTAAAAAGAACTGGTTCTTCCATCCATGAATGGATGATGGAAGATCGGTAATAAAGGATAGACCTTTCGGGGTTGAAGAACCACCACCTTCGGGCCTTCGGATGAGGTCGGAGGATAAAGAAAGCTCAAAAAAGAGAAGAACGAGGCATGGTCGGCAACATCTGACACAGCAAAGCAATACTAATTATCAGCCGAACCGAGTTTGGTGCTAGCTGAGCCGGACAAAGTCTATAATAATCTAAAATATTTCGGATAAATTTTGGAATTGAAAATCAAAGACCTACCCAAAGATCTTCGACATAGAAGGCCACCTGACCCGAAAGAGGATTATTCATCCGACCATCGGCTCCAGAGGTGAAAATTGAAACTGCTCCGGGATACAGAATTGCTCTCAGAGTCGCTCAACATTCGATCCCGAAAGTGAAGAGACCTCTACATCCGGACTCGACTGGGATTCATCAATCGGATTTTCGATCGATCGTCCCGAGAAGGAGAAGTCCTAGCCATAAGAACGACTCTAAGGAAGATGAGGATTCTAGAGGAAAGAACTCAAAAGAAAATGAACTTGACCTGAAAGTTGGGAGTGATAATCTCGAATGTTGGGGCAACAATCCGGCAGAGTCTTGGCACCAAAGACAGCAAAAATAAATTTGACTGAGAATGACCCTATATATATAGGATCCCTCAACGACCGAGATGAAGACGGTCAAATCGAAGATCTACCAGATGACGATAAATGGCAACATCTGGACCGACCATTGATCAGATGGTTCGACACACCTGTCCTAGATCAAGCCACGTCACCTCTATCCGCATGAATAACTCCGACCCAATAACATTCGGACACGTGACACAAATTACTTATCAAAATCATATCGTCCGATACCGAATCGACTTTCCGAAACGACGCCTGACATTGACAACTGATACTGGATCGATCGATCAGTGCGACAGACGATCGTACCTGCTAACACGATAAACTAGCCGATCACTCATATCTCGGAGAAACAGCATCAAAATCTGGACTTGATGTGACAGAACTCTCTTCGTCCAACATGATAAATCACGTGGCAATTCACACGTCGGCTCACCTTAGACTTGAGAGTGGGGGGCAACTGTTGGGGTAAACCGACTGACCTTCGACTTTGGTCACTATGACTTTGATAATACATCGATCGAATAGATAGTACCGATTCTTCATCGACTGATCGAGCTAATTGCGCCGACCTACTATCGGTTAATCAACTAAGATCGGTTGACCGACTAGTATTCGACTACCACTGATCGACAGCGGACAACTTAGACCGTCGGTCGGCATGACAGAGCTAATAGCGACGGTCGCTCATAGATTCTACCGACATAAAATCGATTATACCGACGTATGGTCGGCAATCTGCTCAACATATCATAACCGTCACGAACGATTATCGACTATGTCATGGCTAGTAAGGAAAGTAATGCCCACTAATTCTATATTTATGATCCGATAATTTAGCACCATAAAAGCAGGACCACGTGCTCGACGGTTACACCAGAATCACCTATAAAAGGGAGGTAAGTGAACAGTACGGATAAGTCAACTTTGGGCCAAAGCTCTGCTACTTCATACAATCAAAGTTACTGTTCATCAACTTCCTCTGACTTAAGCATCGAAGAGTCCCCATCGAATATCAATTTGGTCTGTGTGGACGCTGTCTTACAGGTGCTCGATACCGACGACAGGCGACGGAGAGTTGGCCGCAATACTTTCCAAACTCTTCCCCAAAATAATATGGAAGATGGATGGAAGATGAAAGTGATACATGTGATTCCTGATATAATTATGAGTTTGGAAGGCTTAATCGGTATTGAGGCATATAGCTTCTATAAACCCATTTCATAGACTCCTTAGCAATTCCTCAAAAAATATTTCCTAAAATTGTATAACTTAGATAGCATTCTACCTAAATACGCTAGAATAGAGAGTTTAGATAAATTTTGTTCAAACCTAATGTGAAGGTATAATAAATTTAATAAAAAAATACTTTAGAAGCTACCCATAAAATGTTTGATAAGGATACGATCTTTTGTTCCCTTAATGCATGAAATTTGTAGCCATTTGCCATATGCATGATCCAAATCTAACTCGAATCCGATCCTAATTGATCTGGATCCTAGTTGGAATCGAATTTTTAACTTGAGACTAGGTTTTACATAGACTCAGCTAGATTGCGTTGAATATGGATCTAATATTAAAATCTAAAAAAAAAAAAAAAGTTAAGGATTTGAATCACTTAAGTACAACCTGACCCCTTGACACTCCAAACTGCGATCCAAGAGAATCTGCAAAATAATTTAGAACATAACCTGTATATAGCGGAGCTGCCACGCAAACACCAAGATGCCATGTGTGGAAATTTAAATAGCAACACTAGAAGGATTCCTGCACCCCCGCATGATTGTGACCCGCAAAGTAACGTAACATTTTTGAACTTTTTTTTCTTTTGTTGGAATTTTCTGAGTCAATGGTTCTAGACCACTGATCTAGCACGGTCGAACCTACTCCGGTCAAAAATTGCATCCGGGTCCACCCACCCAACCTCCGTCTCCCATCCATCGAACCCCGGATTGCGAGTTTGCTGGAAGAGTTTAAAAAAATATGTTTTTAGGTGGAGTCAAATTAAGAAGGCTACTATTATTAGCATGCGATTTGTATGCACTTTTTTGCCTTTTTTAAGAACAAAGTACGTGCCGTCGCCGAACCTTCCCCGTTCCCATGTTCTGTCCCCCTCTCAGCCGCCCATTCCCACGTGACAGTCCAAGCCGCGGTTTTGGCGGCCCACCTCCACCCAATCCCACGAGACAGCACCAAAGACTCCTTCCTCCAACCCTGCGCTCCATTCCTCCAGAAATGTGTGGGTCCCACCGCGTGCAGCACGTCTTCAATTCTCTATTGGATATAGAGGCTTTCTGGTGTTATGTCTCTCGCAGCTCGAATCCCGCACGGGTTTTCAACTGCCACCGTTAAACGACACGAAAGCAGCCTAGTTTGATGCACGACTACAGCGCCTTCCCCTCCGTTACCGAGACCGTCGGATTTGCCGGTTGCCACCGACTAACGATCAGAACCGTCCAATCCTGTTCGCCTCTTGCCACCAACCGATGCAAGACAAAATTTACCCCGACACAGTTGACGGCCCATCCTTACCGTTCTAACAACCGGGGGAGACTCCTTGGGTGGTTTTTACGGGAACCCGTTCCTTAACTTTTACAGCGTAGACGCGGTTACCGCGAATCGACAATTTAATAAAGAAATAACATCAAATAATATCTCTCCAACATTTCCTAAATGAGAGCATGTAATTCACGGGAATCCGCATAAATATTTCTACAAGGTCTTCTAAATCTTGCGGTTCTCATTGGATAATGGGAAACAACAGACGGTCGATCGTAGGCGTTCCGTATAAAAAATTTATGCGGACAGGGTCAGGCAAGATTGGACCATTCCTTCAACGGGCAACGCGGTGTAAATAAATAGAAGGCACGAACCTTTCACCGGATCCCCTCATTCGTCGCATCGGCCTCGTTGGCTTCCCATCTCTCGCTTCTCCTCGCCTTTCTAGCGGGAGGCGGAGAGCTCTCGGAAAGATATACGTCTCAGTGGCCTGACGCTCCCCTTCGTTCGGTAAGCCCTCCACTCCCATTCCCAAACAATTTCTCACTCTCGACTTCTTCTGAACGTATTTTTTTTTTTTTGGTTGGTTCTGGTTGTCTTCGTTCCTCCGATCGATCGACTCTTACGGTGTTTTCTTTTTTCCTTTTTTTTTTTCTTTAATGTCTAATCTGCCGGTTTTTGCGGCAGATGAACGGCTCGTGGCCGCTATTTAAGCAACCGATTGGCATCGATATCGCTCTCTATCTCTTTCGAGATCCGTTTGTTTCTTTCTTTCTCTTGTTCTTCTTTAACCGTGATCCAGACCGGAGAAGGTTTGTTCCATATTCTTTTATGTTTTGGTCCGTTTCAATGTAGATCTGGATGAGATGTTGGATTTATATTCATATTGTTTTGGTGGGTCTGAGGTTTCTCTGATCTTTATATTTTCTTTCTTGAAACATGTGATCGATTTTTCTTTATGAACATGGTTCGTTGGATTTCGTAGATTCGAGTTTTTATCCCTTTGTTTTCGAATAAGCATTGTATGATCTTTGCTTCCTTTTTTTTTTTTTTTTTTTTTTTTTTTTTGCTGATCGTAGTTTGGAGAATCCCCGATGAAAAGGGAAGGCATCGAGAATTATATTATTTAAAGTGCATTCTTGGAATGTTTTTTCTTTTTCTCCTTCTTTTTCTCTCTTTTGGAGGGTGGCGTATCTGCCGCGGTACATTGAGTTATATCTGTATATCTGGTCACTAGCGGTGGTTTGGAAAACTTTTTAAAATTTTTTTTGGTGAATATCGTACCTACCTTTGTTAATATTATCAATATTGTAAAAATTCCCATCTTCCTTTTTCAGTGATTTACCTGAATTGTGGAACTCTGGATTAACCAATCATGTTGGGGGATATTCTTTGAAATGCTATTTTACATGTATTGGTAATCAGTTGGCTATAATTTTAATCCAGAATTTCCCATACTTTGGGTTTTCTTAAGGTTATACTGATCTCTAGTTTACTTTCCCAGAAAGTTGTGTTATCAGCTTTTTTGTTATTGGTTAAATTTGTTTATCTTTTACGTCATGGTTTAGAACAACGGACATGAAAAGGAAATTTTGTCCTTCTGTTTTCAGCTCCCATAAGACGACAAATTTCTCCATTGTGTTGCAAAGCGTAAACGAACCAGCAAATTTGGTTTCATAATGGAATATAAGCGGCCCACATAGATTCATAGTGGTTGACGACTTGATTAACGGAAGAACAATAATCACTGGTACAACCACAAAGATAAAATCATTATTTTATTTGGTTGCATGCTATCTGCTAAATACCTGGGTAATATATGTGACAGTATGGGTGGTTGTTTTTGTTGGTGCTGTTGCCCCAATTTTTAATGGTCTAGGATGTCTAAGTTACAGAGTATAGACTCTGTTTAGTTAGTTGATCTTTGTTACATGACATTCTCAATTTTATTCATTTCAGTTTTCTATCTCTGTCTTTTTATCTTTCCTTAGTGCTCGTCTGGAAAGTTGTTAAGCAATACTGATGTACCTCCTCCTGTCATTTAGTTGTTAAAAACAAGTCATAGTATTGTGATATCACATCAGTATTTGATATTGGAATGTCATAAATCTTAGTTTCCTTTTTTTTTGAAACTTATAATTATGATTGCATATATAACCACCTGGACATATTTTAGCATGTTTCACTTTTCGCTATTGTATGCTAATGGCTTTGATAAATTTAATAGCAGAGAAGTTTGCAATTATTTTAAGGCTGGTGGAGCTTTTTTGAGTTACCTGACTCCCTAAATTTACACTTACAGTCTGCAGAACATAGTTGCTGAGAGACATACTGTTTATAGATGAAAGTACCATATTAATGCACAGTTATGTGGGAGTTGTGGATTAAGTTTATGTTTGTTTGAACTTCTATGGTGCCTGTAACTTCCTCCTAAGCTATAGTGAAATAGTATTATTTCATATTTGCCCTATTAATGTTGAAAGTGAAGGTGTGGAACTTTTTTATAACCTTCGACCCTTGCTGTGTATAATACCTTGGATCCTTGCCGTGTATAATACCTAGGCAGTTTATGATCAATTTCTTTATCTGTCAAAGTTTTAAAGGACCCACTGTTTTGAGTGTGTCCATCAAAGTAGGGGATATTGTAGAGAGTGTCTTGAATGTAACGGTCTGCTTTATGCATAAACGAGTATCAGCTTGAAGATGTGATTTTCAAGTATATGATCTCTGTACATAGTGAAGGATACTTAAGTTTTTGAATTGCATTCGCACAATATGTGGGCATGTGTAAAGAAACTATTGTATATTAATAATTTGTACCTCTATGTGCTTAGTGTTTTTTTAAATGAGTGTAACTTATAGATGTTTAATAACATCCATGAGTTCAGTGAACTTTATATTTTGATTTGGTTCCAAGGTAGGACTTTTTTATATATTCGCAATGTTTATTCATCAAATACAATATTTTGCTTTTCTTTTTATCTATATGTGATGCTTTTAAACAACATGTTAAAGAACGTGTCCTCCCTTTTAATTTTTACTAAAGTTGTTGATGCTGCTGGTTCTATATTATATCCATCTAGAGAAAATATTTCTTCAAAATGAAATGTTTGAAGATTATGCAAACACAATCATGACCTTAATTGTGTTGTTGCTTCTAGGTTCTTTTGGTGGCAAGCCATGGCAGAGGAGATTAACCGTCCAACTGTCATCCAGAAGGTTGCTGGGCAGTTCCATCTTAGATCCAGCTTTTCCCCAGATATGCAGGCTCGCAACTGCGGCTTTTATATGCCCTCTTTGTATGAGAGGCAGTACACAGCAGGGAAAATGGCAGCTTGCAGAATCCTCTGCTGCAGGTTTCCAGTGCTAGCTATGATCTCCCTATGTTGACACCTGTTTCACCTGTTTCTGCCCATGCGCCTTCAGAAAAAGGTTTTGCCAGCTTTGCTGTTGATTTCCTTATGGGTGGTGTGTCAGCTGCAGTATCCAAAACTGCTGCTGCTCCTATTGAGCGTGTGAAATTACTAATTCAGAACCAGGATGAGATGATCAAGAGTGGCCGTCTTTCTGAACCTTACAAAGGAATTGGAGACTGCTTCGGCCGAACAATCAGAGATGAAGGTCTCGCTTCGTTATGGAGAGGGAATACAGCGAATGTTATTCGCTATTTTCCAACTCAGGTGAGTTTGGTGTGAGGCTCCATCTTTATGACCTTATATTAGTGGAATTTTTGCAGAGACTTGAATATTTTGAGCCTTAAGAGTTTATAGTTCATAATTGGAAATGACACTGGAGATTATCAATTTAAATTATACCTTAGATCATTGCTTTTCTTTCTTTCTAAGGATTTAGAGCTTTCAGGTGAGGTTCATGCCCCATGCTGGCTAGACTAGCTAGTCCTGGCATGTTGATTGTTGTCTAGATGATAATTCAACTTGACCTTTAATGGGCAGAAATTTTATGTGGGCAGTGGCTCCTGCAGATCGTCCATCACTTGAAGAACAAGCTGGCTTATGCCTTGGTCATTGTCTTTGTGCAATGATGAGCCCTGTCCTGTATTATATGGTTGTGCATTAGTTGGGAATTGGTTTAAAGCTAATGATTGGTCAGGCTTGTTGACATTTTGACAAGTTTTTAACATAATCAGCAGTATGGTTACTGTGAATTAATTCATAGTTTGTGAAGTTTTTATGGTGTTCTCTTCAGTTTTTCTAAACCAGACAATTGGGCAGATAGGATAGGCATGCCATTATAGATTTTGGATTTTGAACTGATGCCGAAATTGGTTTCAAATATTAGGATGTCATAAAGGAATAATCTGATCCTTCTCATCTTTTTTTTGGATTATAGCACATTCTTCATGCTGTTCTAATGTGAAAAATCACTCTTACATGCATGGTATGATCAACCAGATTGTACATGAATGTGTACTCTGTATATTGGAATTTTGGAATGTGATATTTTCCGATTTTAATATAGCAATAGCATTTTGTATGAACCTGTTTTGTGTTCTTTTATTCTGAGTAACATCAGCTGTACAATTTGCCAGGCTTTGAACTTTGCATTTAAAGATTACTTCAAGAGGATGTTCAATTTTAAGAAAGACAAAGATGGGTACTGGAAGTGGTTTGGAGGCAACCTTGCTTCAGGTGGTGCTGCTGGTGCTTCATCTCTACTGTTTGTTTACTCTCTAGACTATGCCGTACCCGTCTGGCAAATGACGCAAAAGCAGCAAAGAAGGAGGGGAAAGACAATTTAATGGTCTTATTGATGTCTATCGTAAGACTATGGCATCTGATGGCATTGCTGGGCTTTACCGTGGATTTAACATTTCATGTGTTGGAATTATAGTGTATCGTGGTCTTTACTTTGGAATGTATGATTCTTTGAAGCCAGTTGTCCTCACCGGAAAACTTCAGGTATGCCACCTTTCGTTTGTTTATTTAATTGATAAAATGGTTAACCTTGGTGCAACGGTAAAGTTGCTCCATGTGATCTGGAGGTTATCGTCCGCACACTCCACACATGGTTGTAAGGCTGCTTCTATCCGACTCTCCCCAGACCCCAACATGGCAGGACCCTTGTCCGCTGGATTGCCTTTTCTTATTTCATTCACAATCTTTAATACTGTTGTAGATTTTTCCTGTTTGATATGTGTGATCATCTGGTCATCACAATGATGCTTAATTTTCACAAAAGCAATGCTTACGGATGAGGTCAGAGAGGTTTGAATAAATTGCAACTTTTAATCTCTATATAGGCTTGGCCTTTTTCTTCAAAATATGGCCAAGACAGCACTTATAGAAAATCAAATTGCAGCTGTTGATGGTTTTCTTGTAGTACTAGAATTCAGATTGAATCAGTGGTCTGTGTTAATGGCGTATCTAAAGAATGGACTGCACACAAAATCATGCTGTATTTTGTGTGATTGAACCAAGGACATATACATCCTAGATAAATAAAGATCCCTTAGTCAAGATGCATTCTGTTATTTCTCTTTTGGTGCATTAAAAATGTTTGTGGGTGCTAAGAAGTAGCATATTGTCTGCTGAAATGATTGCAGGATAGCTTTTTTGCAAGCTTCGCGTTGGGTTGGTTAATCACAAATGGTGCTGGACTTGCATCATATCCTATTGATACTGTTCGTAGAAGAATGATGATGACCTCTGGAGAAGCAGTCAAGTACAAGAGCTCTCTTGATGCTTTCTCTCAGATCCTGAAGAATGAGGGGGTGAAGTCCCTGTTCAAGGGTGCAGGTGCGAATATTCTCCGTGCAGTTGCAGGTGCTGGTGTTCTTGCTGGTTATGACAAGTTGCAGCTGATTGTCTTCGGCAAGAAGTATGGCTCTGGTGGTGCTTAAGGGGTGTTACTGAACAAGTCATTTTTCCACAGACGGTGATGAAAACCAAACTTGGATTTTTTATATTCGAGTCTACATGCATCCATTAAGTTAATGCTTAATAATTTTTGTAGGGGGAATTCTCCCAACAAATATTTTGGTGGACTATTTTCTCCAAACCTTAATTATCATGGTTGTAGTTGATAGTGCACCTTCCTTTAGTTGATGTAACTTTTAGTGATTTGGCCTGCTCTCTGTCCTACATACTTTTGCAATTTAACAACATGATGTTGTCAAGAGTTAGCAATAATCAACAGCTGTTTTTTCTTCTTTTGGATGTGATGAGTTACAGCATTATGAAACACGTTTTTAGTTTCCGGACATGGAAATGTAATACCGTGATCTGGATAAATCTTAAAGTACATTTGACATACATGAGTCATGATGAAAATTTCCATGTCTGTCATTTCACATACAGTGAAGTCTATGGCTTGGGTAAAAAAATCCAATTGAAACAAGGACAAGCCATCCTTGTTCTAATCCAATGGAGGCTGCTAGGAGAAATCTGGTCATCCAGAAACATCCCTAACCCATCGACGGCATCATAGGTCTCTCTCTCTGTCGGTACCCAAATTGAACATCGGAACAATACCAATCGATCATTAAATTGAACATCGGAACAATACCAATCGATCATTAAAATATACCAATCGATCATTAGGATTCAGCACATCCGGAATCCGGAATGGTTTGGCAAATGCTACTTCCACTACAACATGAGCCAAATCGGCACAAAATTTATTAACAATAGTATGCTTTGTGTTTATTTTTCCCCTCTTTTGGGTAAAACGGATGCTTGCATTTTGACTGCACGCTAAGAATCACTCACTTGAAGATGTTGTCCACGATATCAGCATCCAAGGCTTCCCATTATGCTGCTAAGCTTGTTGACAACATCGGCAGGCATAGCAAATGATCCAGCGAGATTGATGACATGATATTCTAACCCTTTCCACTCCGAGATGGCGGCGAAATGCGGGCGCCTATATTCGCTGCTGATGATCTCAACCACTATGGTGTCAACCGTTGCTGCAACCAAATGAGTGAGACCAGCTCCATGAGCCCCTATGATGACTGAAGCCTCTTGAATAGCACGGATTTGCTCTTTCAAATGCATGTGTCCAAAAAGACCATTGACAACATTTATTTGCATTTCTTATGATCATCCGCCCAATTCTTAATTGCATCAAAAACCTCCTGCTCATTGCTTAGTCGAGACTCCACTCTTCCACTATGCCGCGGGTGGGCTAAATAATCTTCACGACGCACAAAAAGGACATTATGGCCTGCCGATGGCTTTGTCGGCGGTTTTCCATCTCCTAGGAGACCGAAAGCTGCTCTGAGCATCTCTCCAAATTCAGATAGTCGGGCAGTTTTCTGAATATCAGGGTTTTCCTGGAGGATGGGTGCAGATGTGCCTCGACAGGTTATCCTATTGGTCAGCCCTCTAAACATAGCTGTCTCATACCCAAGGTGACAGAATTGCATGACGAAACAAACTGGACCTGAAAAGTTCTTGGCATATCTAACACCAGAAAAGAGTGCCTCCCAAGCTGCTTCCAGCGGTGACTGCAGACATAAATTGACAATGTAAGGTACAGAATCTTGAATTGAGAAAGAGGAAGGTATGAATTATATCTATAACAAACAAACACAATAAAGACATTGAATAGCAGCTTTTATTATCTGAAATAGGTCAGTTCATCAATTTGATGAAGTTATATTCTACAAAGCCATATCTGGTGACCTACTCTTTCCAAGTCATATATATGTTTTCTGTAGAATGAAGCTGGAATATTTTTGAGAGTATTTGGCTTCAAACACTTCTCATTTACTTCACATTTTGAAGTGGAAGTGGGCTCAAAAGAACCAAAATAACATGGGTTAAGTTGTGCCTTAACCTTCTCTCAATATATTGTGCCTTACCCTCCAGCGAAGGAACATGCGGGGAAAGAGACGGAGAAGCTAGCCAAAAGAGAAAAGTGAAGGTGGGAAAAGCACGGCATAAGCTACAGAAAAGCATCAAGCAGAGATTCATTGTCTCCAACCCATGACCCTGTGGCTAGTATCCATCACCTACCATTGGAGACCCATGGACCCAATGAAGTCAATTACCACATCGCAGACAACAAGATCTTGCCATAGGTAGGACTCGCTTGTCCATGGAGCCTTAAATAACTCACTCCTCATTAACCACTCCTGGTCCATAGTTGCCTCATAAGCTTATCAATACCTTCTGATGCCAGACCATGGTGTTCCTCAGAGGAGTGCACAGCACGGTGAATGACATTAGGACAAGGAACTTGAGTAAAACACTAGACTTAAGGTTGAAGGTGAGGATGGTGGTTGAGCTTAGAGAGGAAGAGGTCAGAGATGATAGTAGCAAGGTGGATAAAAATTCATATACATGGGTTAAAAGTCAAGGAGGGTGGACAAAGGAAAAGAAGAGAGATCAAAGGAGATTAGTTGGCATTTTTACATTCCATCATTTGTTTCATTTAATAGCTTGAACAATAAATCATCTTTTTGAACGGAACAGTTCACTTAAAATGCTCCAACGCAACTGTATGTTTATAAAAATGAGTACTTCCGACCATATGCTCTCAAAGGCATTCCAGCTCTACTATATAAGTATGACTTTATCTGAGAACAAACCCATTCAGCGTGTAATGAAATTTGGATATCATGCCCCCTTTTTTTCTCTCCAATTTTTAAAAGCAGCATCCCTTGCCTTCCGCTGACCTAACCAACCAAAATTGACCTAATGTGACTTGATCAAACCTAACCAAACCTAATTCTAAATGCTAGTTCTTAAAATTGAGCCTAGGCTGAGGATGTCAAGTTAGAAGTTTCTTGGGTTGTGCTTCATTCTTCACGCAGAGAGTCTCAAACCTTGGCTTGACCTCTATCGTAGCCCAGCTTTCCTAATTATTAGTCATCATCAGTAGAAGTACTAATGAACTCTTTCAACTACTTTATAGCCATAAAGACCCAGATTTTCGATGAAGCTGCCATTGATACTAACCTATAGAGTTCTGAAAGGGAGAGTATCCACCTCAGCTTGCAATTTAAATAAAATTTTAGGCTATTTATTTTGTTCTTACATATGCAGATCCATTGAATGGTTGAAATTCAAGAAAATAATTCAAGAATGTTATAAAAAATTATTTTAAAAAAATAGAAGTTTGAATCTTAGTTGGTTAGAAAATTCTTTTGGATTGATTTGGGGTCTTAACTTTCAGTAGAATTTTGTCAAACGATTCATAGTTTTATAACAAGTTAGATTTTGAAGGCTTTAGATTTATTAGGATAATCTTTTGGTGTAATTTAGACATCATTTATATGCATATTTAAAATCTACATGTAATGATTGCCTTTTGAATGAAGGAAAAAAGTTCTGATCGACCTGCCTCCTATATTTCTAATCTTTTGCCAGTTCCTATATTTTCTTTTCCTTCAGCTTACCTTGTTTTTTCTCTTTAAATGATGTCATTGAGCCTACATCAATCTAGAAGTCAGAAGGATAATCCTCAAAAATTGCCAAAGATGCTTCAATTAGGATATGACGAAAGCTTATGGAATTTAGCTTCCTTGAAGAACACGAAAAGTCACAAAACAATACACTTTTTTTTCGGTTTCTATAAGAAAGTGAATTAAGATGCACTTGCTTGCTACCTACCTCCTACCTCTTGTCTCTCGAATTCTGATACACCACAACTTGGGAGCAAAGTTTGGCTCCTTCCTCCAGTATTTAACCTCATCAAAACCTAGCAAAGTAGGAGCTCCTTTTTCTTAATTTAACAAAATGTCTCTAAAAGAGAAAAATTTGTTTGCTGAGTTAGCTTCCACAAGAGATGAATAAGTTTCAGGAGAGAAATTACCCATTAAACTTCAAGATAATTCGGAAAGATTTCCTTTTACTCTCTGCTCATAAGCTCCATTCTAACAAGATCCAATATATGTACATACTAACTGACTGCATATGTTTCTTCCAACCATGCAGTTTCTTCTGTGAGACCAGATTCAGCAATGGTTCATGAGACTCAACCGTAGCTCAGTGCTCCCTATGGGCTACTTGAGAAAGATGATTGTATTGTCTAAGCATATTCTACCATGTTGTATCACCAACTAAGATGTATTTAAAACTCTTGGGCACGACTAGCACCATTGTAAATGTATCAACCTGTGGTGGTCCTACAGAATGAAGGATGCATCTATATGTGGCTAAATACCAAAATTTCTAGGCTGTCAGCATAACTACAGCAGTTGAAACTTGTCAAGGCAAACAAGATTAAAATATTTGTATAAAATTGAGCATATTATACAAGGACCAAAAAAAAAAATGAAATGGCTAACGAAGTGCTGTAAACCCTCAAAATGCATTATTCCTTTCCTTAATCACATATTTTAATCTGAATAAAATGCTATATTGATACTAAAGTCATTAGAAGATACAAATGAATAAGGTTCTTACCTTGCAATGGCCATCCACAAAAACCACGTTAGGCCGATTTGGCAAGTTCGTAACTCGAGAACTAACATATGCACTATACCAGTCAGTAACTGTGTGGTAAAGGTTTGCATATTCAAAACGTGTCACCAGAAGAGTTGGCTCATCAACCCACTGCAACCAAAATTATTTATACACAAAATGATTAATAAGTTATAAATCAACAAGCAGACAGATCCAATAGACTCTCAAGATGACTTTATGAAGGATACTAAAACAAGAAAATGCACTCTATCTCTTTCCACAGAGCAGCATTAATAATAAATAGCTAATATTAGTTCAACATGACCACCGATGCAATTACCTCTGTATAATTATCCAACTGCTTCAATGATTTTGGAACATTGCATATAATTGACCAAAAAAGGTAGTTTGTGCAACTTACGCTTAAACCTATTTTCAAAATGAGAGGAGAAATGCAGGGAATTAGTTGTTGTTATTGCGTGGACATGGTTGATCCCAAACATCTTTCTCAATACTAGTAGTAGTCTAACAAGAGAAAAAAGTTTGCTCTATTCTCCAAGCATCTTAATTTTGCTGCCTACCCCGTGCATAAATCAGCGAATTTGTGACATCCAGTTAGAAAGATTATAGCCCGACAATCTAGTCAAAAGTTCCTCCAAAATTAGTCATTTTAGATGTTAGGAATTAGCTCAAAGTCTCAATACAATATTATCTAGGTTGTGGAGGTTTTTAGTTGATACAAGAATGTCAAGAACACCATGTTTAACTGAAGGGTATCATTTTTATTCATGTCTTGGAGGATTTTAGTAACTTTGCTATACTTAGAAGAGTGGACATTACCAAGATTTAAATATCGAAGACTTGAGAATGAATTACAAAGCTTGGTGGGCTCCAAGTGGACTATTTCTTCCACTATCTTCTTCTTCTTTGTCCCTCTCTATTTCTTCCATCACTTCACAACCCTAGTCATTGGATACAATTATGTCATTAAAGCAAAGGGAATCCTATTAACCTCCCTATACCCGAGTAACAGCAAATGCAATGTCATCAACGCCATGCTAGTCAACTTAGTACATTCTAGCATCCCATGAATGATGCACCCCAGTGCTACTATTGTCAGACCTCATATGACAGAACATGTCAATTAGATGATTGCACCATGTTGAAGCACGCAGATCATTGTGTTGCTTCAACATATCACTATCCTCATTGGTCAAGCTTACACACCTATTACAACCTATTGTTTAGTTGAGATAATACCGGACCACACACTGGAAGGTACCTAATGTTCTTTACTCAACCAAAAAACAAAAAGATAAAATAAACATTTTATGCAATTACAAAGGCTGAGACACCCAGCCATGTCACCTTCTGAAAATCTTTCTAAAGAACATTGAAGCCTCATACTATCCCTGGAATCACAATGTACAAAGAAGTGGCAAAGTAATAGAGAGAAATACGAGACGGATAAAAGGGATGTAATACGGAAAAAGCACAAATCCAAAAACACGATGTATCCGAAAGAATTTCCCTAAAAAGGGGGAAAAAAAATCACCTGAGTACATTCGAGCTTCCCTGGGTCGACCAACCGAATGGAACGCATGAGACCCCGCATGGTATGGATGTGAACCCCTTCCGCGGCAAATATCGATCAAGCTCATCCACGACCCTCCGATCGGCGTGCCCGATAACTTCCTCCCCGGCATCGATCTCGAACGCCCCAGGATCGTACTTGGGGAGCTCGTCCTCCTCCTTGCGCCCCATCACCGTCTCCAGCGCCTCTCCGCCATCCGTCATCGAGATCCTCCCCGGGTTCATCCTTATCCTGCCCCCCTCGCAGATGGAGGTTGCGAGGGTCTCGCTGTAGTAGCACCGGAACCACCCCCGCCGCCGGCGGAGGAAGAGGAGCGGAAGAGGTCGATCCGGCGGGAGAAGCCGTGGCCGAAGTAGGCCTCGCAGGAGTGGGCCGGCGGTGGGGTGAGAAGGACCAGGGGAGGAAGGAAGGGAGGGAGGGCCAGGGCTTGAGGGCGGGAAAGGAGGGTGGGTTAGGGTTTTGGGGAAGAGGAGGGCGGGGATGGAGGAGGAAGTAGAGGGCGAGAGAGACGAAGTTGAGGCGAAGAGGAAGAGGATGGTGCGGAGGAGGAGGCCACGATGTCTTCGGCTCATCGTCGCTGACGGAGGAGCGACAGCGGAGGACTTGAGGAGACGCCCCGAGCGATCGAGCGAGAGACAGGAGAGATGCCAGGGGGAGGACGAAGGAAGCGGTTTCGGGATGGTCCAGCGAGTAAACGAGCTCAACAGGCAACACCTGGCGTCTAACGGCTACGGGCTACGGCATCGACCGTTTCGTTCTAGCAAGCTGCGGAATTGTCGAAGTGCATTCTATTCGACTTTCGCCGGATGTCATATACGGTGGATATCTGCCGCACCATAACGCAGCTGTGAATGTATTAAAAACTCTATTTCTATTTATTACTCTTTTATTGTTGAAAATCGGTTTGTTATATTTCATATTTTTTATTTTATTTATTTAATATTATATAAAGTACCAAAAATTATTTTTATATATTTCCTTATTTGATTTGTATGCAGAGAAAAGATCAAGATTTTACAGCTTTATTCATTCTGATTCGTCCCAATCTATCCTATCTATCCTGACATGGCAATTATAGGCCAGACGCGAATAATGATCTATTTGATGGAGGGATCACAGCCGTCCATCCTACTTGCGTTTCCCTTGTTAAAGTTGGACAAAAAGGCTCCAAAGCAGATAATCCGCAGGGGGGGGGGGAGACTAACGTTGTTCACAGAATGGCTGCAGCCTCGGGCTCTCTTCCTCTCCTCTCCAGCTTCCAAACCCTAGCTTATCCCCTTCCGCGGACCCTCCTCCTCCGAAGCCCCGGGAGAACCTTGGCCGTCGCCTCTAGGGTTCCGGCCGGAAATTCATACGGTCTCTCTCGGTCCTTCTCCACAATCGCGGTGGCGACGGAGGACGCGGTCGAGACCGAGGAGAGAAGGCAGAAGGAGGACCCAGTGGAGGAGAGGGTCGTCTTGCCTACCAACGAGTCCTCCCGGAGGTTGCTTCGCATTCGCCACACGGTTTTGCCCACTCTCCTTAGTCCTTGGGCTTCCTTCTTATCTTTTCTGGAGAAAAAGTTGGCTTTTCAGTTGTTTGGAACGATGAATTGCTTAATTTTTGGTAGAACTGCATGCGTTTATAGTCCCACGCTTTTTCTGGTTTTGTTCATTTCCGAAACTGGCATCCATGAGCAATTTAAATTGAGGATTTACACTATGAATAATGAACTACAAACATTAGAACAACGAGCAGAGAAATAAGCTAGTTGGTTTCCCCGGACCATACATCAGATGAAAATTTATAAACCATGTTCCTTCTTTTTCCTTTCAAGGACTTAAAATCATGGGCAAGAAGATGAATGGTGCTTGCAATGTTTAATTCAATGCAAATTCTGCTTGTTTTTCGGTCATCTGTTCATATTTGATAAGAAAGCATTTGAAAGGTGGACCTGACAAATTTTGGAGAGAGTGACATGGATGGCTTGCCAAAAATTGCCAACGAAGGTAATTTAGTTGCAGATAGGGCTGCTAATCGATTACTTAGACTCCAGTTTTGCCTCTTGAGCTCTGAGATCTTGTTTCTGATGATACCCTTGGATGCACACATGAAAGACTGGTTGTTTCCTGTGAAACTAAAATGATGGTCAATTAGGTTGCTGGCATGCCAAATCAAGCAAATCAATCAATGGTTTCCGTCTATTGGGAGACTGGATTGGGTTTTGTCTTTAGAAGGAGATTTCACAATTTGTAACACGATGCAAATAATACAAGAAATTAAGCTGAAAAGAAGGTAATACCTCACAGACAAGCAAACAAACCAATGGGATTGATTTATAAGAGTACAAGCCAGGAGATTTGCCAGGGTCAAACGAGTGGTTGTCATCCCGAAGAATGAAGGTACAAGAGGATCATGTAAAGGTTCATTCCATGGAAACTCTTTGTAAAAAAGTTCCAGGTAGTTGTTGGAGTTCTTGGAGATGCCCTCTTTTCATGGCTTCTCTTCCCTTCAAATTTAATAATTGCAAGAACCGATCACAGTTAACTGCTTTAACAAATTATCAATGCCCATATTGTTGTAGTCTAAACCACAGCCAATTCTGGAACTGCTTCGTTGGTTATGTGCCAGTCTCCAGTTGCTTGTCCACTTGTGCCATTCATTGATAGATTATAGAATCAAACAGGACATAATGTGGTCAAGTCAACCTGTATTAGCCCAAATTTCTAATTCCCAATTCTTGTCATAGAAATTCAACCATTATCGGCCATGTGGCTGGTCTTAGCTACAATGATAATGAAGAAAGGATGAGAGGAAGAATATCTAAACACAAATGAAAGCACGACAAGAAATATGGAGTCCCACTCGACATTGCAAATGTATATTCTCAACTAATCCTTTGAGAGAAATGATGTTCTTCTTATTTTATATTCTCACCTTCCATGCTATCCATGATTAGGATGAGGGAAAGCATTTACTTGGTGATTGTTTTGATAGGTTTTCTTCATATACATGTGCATGTAGATTTGCCCACCTACGTGCATCATGCACTTCATGGAGTCACTTATTGTGGGGGACTTGATAAGGGGTCCAATATGTGGTATGCTTTGCATGTGGCGTGGCAATAAATATCTATAGTTACATGTACATCTAGAATAGCTTTTGTCCTCAATATACATCAAACAGAAATTCTTCAAGTGAAATAATTTTGAGAGAGTCATGTATGTGTTTGAGGACCATGAAAAGAGGAGGGAGGTGGGAAGTTCTAATATTTATTAACGGTCTTTATAGAATTGGTAGAATCAAATAATACAACAAATAGCAATATATGTGTATATGCACACATAAACATATACGGATATGATTGTTACAAAAAAACACTGACAAAGAGAGATTTACTCCTGCTACCAAATTCAGACATGATAGTTGCAAACAGAAAATAACTTGGTTGAATCTAATCTTCAAGGCCTAAAATTCCTACAAACAATATATTATATGCATTCGATATCCCTTTCCCATGCATCAAATATGCTAAATTAAGTGTTTTAGTGGTGGAATACTGCATGTTGATTTTTAGATGACTTGATGCATGGGCAAGGTTATCGAAACTTTTTTTGTGCATTTATGGACATTCCATGAGAACGGGCTTTGGCATACTGGTAAGGTTGCTCCATTATGATCTAGGTGTTATATGTTCAAAACATATAAATAGCCTTTACACATGAGGGTAAAGCTATCCGACCCTCCCTAGGTCCTGTAGTGGTGGGAGCCTCATGCACTAGGGTGCCTTTTTTTCTTATAGACATTTCATACTCTGTAGATCACATTCTATGATTTAGATATTTATTTTACGAACCGATCTTAGAATTGGACATTGAATGTAGACTCTTTTTTTTAGTATTCTTTTGGAAAATTGATCAAAATTGATTCTTATCTTTTAATTGCGATATGCTTTTCTTTACTGCTGAGCTGCACTCTTACTAAAGTGCTATGTTATAACTATTTAGTCTACTCTAGACCATTGAATCATGATTCCTGTTCTTTAAAGCTCTCTTTGAAAAACAGATCGAAAATGAGGACAACCTACTTATCTTTTAGTCTCCATAAATGATGCTGTTGTCCCAGGGGCATCAAACAAAGTATGTGTTGAGTTACCAAAACTTTCGTACCATAATGCTGTTCTCTAATGGTGAAATTGTATGTATTGGTTAAAGTAATTACCATCACCAGCAGAATACATTTTCTGGTATAATTTTAGACATCTCCATCTCATGGTACCTATGAACATCTGCCATTTATCCATAAAAAGAATGTGTCTACCAGATAGCAAACCCATGTTTTGCATCGTCAAAAATTCCTGTTTGGCAAGGATAGGCGCTGTTAACCCCATGTCTTTGTTGATAACATGTCAAACAGAGCCCAAGTTTATAAATCAGAGTTTCGCTTGATGCATATATCACCTAGTTAATTTCATATCCTGCAATTGTGATTAACCAGTATGATCTTTATTGCAGTGTGCACATGTGATGGCCATGGCTGTTCAGAAACTCTTCCCAGGTTCTAAAGTGACTATAGGTCCATGGATAGACAATGGGTTTTATTATGACTTTGATATGGAGCCCTTAACAGACAAAGACCTAAAGAGAATAAAAAAGAAATGGTGAGCATGAATTGAGTCCTAAAATAACTTTAATTCTTTGACTTCTAAAGGAAGGTCAGTGCAATATCCTAGATGTGGAGAATATTCATTAGTTTATTATTTCAGGGTACAGAATTTATTTCTTACATCATCTGTAGGATCGCATCATTAATCGAAATCTACCATTAATAAGAGAAGAACTTTCCAGAGAAGAGGCTAAAAGAAGAATCATGGCCCTTGATGAACCATATAAATTGGAGATTTTGGACAGTATCAAGGAAGAACCTATCACCATATATCATATAGGTAAAGTTGCTATCGGTTCCATGTTACCACTCAAGCTGCACTCATGTATTTTTTTTCTTTTTTAGGAACTTGTTGTATGTCTTGATGGTTTATGCAACTACTCTTTGTTTTAAACAGGAAATGAATGGTGGGACCTCTGTGCTGGACCCCATGTTGATTCCACTGGGCATGTAAATAAAAGGCTGTTGAACTTGAATCAGTTGCTGGGGCCTACTGGAGAGGCGATGAGAACAAACCAATGCTGCAGAGGGTATATGGCACAGCATGGGAAACTGAAGAACAATTAAAAGCATACCTTCACTTAAAAGAGGAGGCGAAGCGCCGTGATCATAGGCGTCTTGGTCAGGATCTTGATCTGTTCTCTATACAGGCATTCATCTGAACCACATTATCAGTTGGGTTATTAACTTTCAAGGAGTCAATATTTTTATGTGTTCTTCATAGAGATGAACGTTCACATGTTCATGCCACAATTTTTATCAGTCCAGCAGACGAGTAAAAATTGAATAGCTTGTAGCAGACACACCCATATTTCAATTATACTTCTATGACTCTTACACTTAAAATTTTTGGTTATTTAGTTGTCAAGATTGATGTTCTTCCTTAATTACTTTGTAGTTTGTACATTACCCATAGGCAAAAAAAATGGCTGGGCTAATTCGTTTTTGTCTAGAACAAGTTTTAGAGAATGAAACATCACAGAGGCACCTGAGTTTGCTGTCAGCTTCCTCCTTAGACCATGCATCCATTCAAGTTGGATTGGTCCAGCAAGGTAGAAAAGAAAGTTCCTGGTTTCGGCAGTTTGCAATTTACACATCTACTTCCCAATGGAGTTCTATTTGTAATGATTATGCTTTCAACCTACATGACTCTTCAACCATTATTTAAATAAAGCCTATTACTTGTTCAAATGCAGGCAAGCTTTGTGTATATAATATACTCTTATTGATGATAATTGTTGGGTACTCTTCTTGATGATAATTGTTGGGTATGTTTGGATACACTGGCATATAATACTTGGATAGCTTCAAGGGTTCTCATGTATCTGCATTTAGCTGAGCTGATATAACTGAACCACACCCTTATATGTGATTCCACAATCTCTTTATCTGATTTGCAGTATTCTAACTCCTTGGGGATCACAGGATCTCCAACCTCTTAGATGCTGTCTCATTTTTCCATTCTATCACTTTATCCTTATTCCTCACATAGGTATATGACAGGGACAGTATAGGATGTTCTGCCATTAAGATTCCCCCTTGATATGTACAGATCACTGGACTGCTAAACTTCTAAACACAGCTTACAACTTTCATTGTATTGTGCTCTCAAAAGTGCAACTCTTCTCAAAATATCAGAAGGTGCTGAGCTGGGAATCCATTCTAGGGATTCTAGTGGTTCTGGAAAACCCTGCTAGATTGGATATTATATTTCCTGCCTAAAGTTAGGCTATAAAGATATTTCTCTATTGTTTTGAAAAAAAATACTTCTTGACACTATTGATTTGACCTCAAAAAAGTTGATTGTTAATTGCTTTTTTTTTTTGAAAAATTTAAAAGATTTGAAACAATAGATGCTCTGCAACTTTTATGCACCATGAAGGTAATAGTTTATTTTGTCTTACACTCTGCTACTGTGTTTTTCATTGTCATAAGCATCTTTGACTTTGCTCGCTCTGATGAGGACTGATAAAATGGAGAGACTTATTAGCTGTGTCTCTGCTCTCTCCACTCTTTTCTGAAGTGTGTGCTTGCAATATGTGTATCTTAACACTGTATAATCCATTATAGCATCATCAAATATAATTTTTTAAAGAGTAACTTGTGTTTCATCTTCCAATCTCAAAGCTGTTAAAATCCCTCAATGTTTTTTCTGCTTCTGTGCACCAATCATTTCTTCTTATGCTAATGCAGCTGAAGATCTTAACTTGAAGGACATCTTAAACATAGCATTTTCATATATAGTTGAGGTTTTGTTGAAGATATTAGAATATTTCTTCCTATGTGCTAGTTATGTCTGTCCATTCACTTATCTATGCAAGTCTACTGTGGTTGGAGTAGATTCTGTTGTTGACAACTGTGACATATTCATTGTGTTGGAAGAAATTGTATCTTATACTTGTCCTACCTCTTGTACAGCAGTAGTTAATAACTTAAAGAAAACCTTTGTGAGTGTGTGTGTGTGTGTATGTCTATTATTTATTTATATATTTTGTGGTAACATGTGGTTGCAATTTTTTCTGTGAACTAATGTATTAGGTGCTCTGACTGGTATCATTGATCTTACTTAGCAATATGTCTGCCTGTATATCTTGGAAGACATATTTAGATTATTTAGTATTGTTTGTGTAGAATAATTTACATGCGGAAGGGCCTAGTGCATGCAAAAGTGCAGGCATCTTCATGTAGGTAATTAGACTAAGCTTATCTTGTGTCCTGTATCTCCTTGAATTTCAAAAATTGGCAATGCTGGTTTCCTATTTGAGAGTATACCCCTGTTGCTGCATGTTCATACTGCAACAAGATCCTGTGTCTACATTAGTGTACTATAGTTTGGCTTGAACAAACAAAAGAACATCCTGAATATCGTCCGAACATTTTGCAGGAAGAAGCAGGTGGTGGACTGGTATTTTGGCATCCAAAAGGTGCCATTGTTAGGCACCTTATCGAAGATTCATGGAAGAAATTCATTTGCAACATGGTTATGAGCTACTCTACACTCCACATGTTGCAAAGGCAGACCTTTGGAAAATCAGTGGCCACTTTGATTTTTACAGAGAAATATGTATGACCAAATGAATATAGAAGATGAGCTTTATCAACTTCGGCCCATGAATTGTCCTTACCATATTTAGTTTACAAAAGGAAGCTGCATTCATACAGAGATTTTCCCATCAGAGTAGCAGAGTTGGGAACTGTGTACAGATATGAGCTATCTGGTAGCTTGCATGGACTCTTTCGTGTGAGAGGATTCACCCAGGTATTCCTTTCTGTCTTTGTGAACTGTTAATTGCAGAACATCTTGATTGAATTTTCAATGGTGATTTCATACCATACTGTTGCATCCTTACTTTCCTCCTTCCCTGTTTGGCATTCCTTGATTAGACATCATTGGTCATCCTATATGCAGATATATCCTTGTATTAGTATAAATTCTTGTTGGTTATCACTGTACATGTATCTGCCATTTTCATTCTGCTTAGACCAATGTTTACTTTTGAACAATAAACTTCCAACCATTCTGTTTATCTTCTTTATTTTTGCTAGAATTAAAAGGATTGCAATGCAGTGTTATAGATGATTTGTTTGTTTTTTAGCTGAAATCCCCTTCATGTGATTTATCAAGGGTCACTCCAATAGTGATTGATGCTTAAGCCGTGAGCTTTGTCACAAATCTCAGGTCTTGGGTTTATTTGCAAAGAAATAAATTTTGGGTCTATCTTTGATTTGATTGCATTTGTTGTAAATTGAACATCAAATTCAGCATTATATAATGAGTCATAACCGATCTGGAAGTTCCTTTATTCTTTTGCAAAATGCAGTAGATATTTACAGCTCACACTTAAATGTGCACTCACTGAACTAATGGCTGCATGTTCTGTGACATCTAGCGAGGCTATATTAGTTGCAGTATTATTTTTTGTTGCTTTGTCACAAAAAGGGGTTGCAGATACTGTAACAAATTTGCTTTCAAAACCTGATGTGGGCGTCCTTCATAAGATGGGGAAATGAATAAAATGCATAAGTATTTGCTTTGCATTTCATAGAATCATCTTTACACATGCAGGATGATGCACATATATTCTGTTTGGATGACCAAATCAAAGGTGAAATCAGGGGTGTTCTTGATCTGACTGAGGAGATATTACTGCAATTTGGTTTCAGAAAGTATGAAGTAAACCTTTCAACTAGGCCTGAGAAAGCTGTGGGCAATGATGACATATGGGAAAAAGCAACTGCTGCCCTTAGAGATGCTTTAGATGACAAAGGTTGGGACTACCAGATTGATGAAGGTGGTGGGGCTTTCTATGGTCCAAAGATCGATATCAAAATTGAGGATGCTCTTGGAAGGAAGTGGCAGTGCTCAACTGTGCAGGCAAGCTATCTGACATATTGTTCCTAGAGGCATGCAAGTTTTTTAAACTCAGATTGTTCCTAGAGGCATGCAAGTTGATATTGTGAATGAGCAGATCACATTTACTAACAAAACCTGTTTATAATTAATGTAGGTTGACTTCAATTTGCCTGAGCGTTTTGACATTTCCTATGTGGATTCAAACACTGAGAAAAGAAGGCCTATCATGATTCACAGAGCTGTTCTTGGGTCTTTAGAGAGATTTTTTGGAGTCCTCATAGAGCACTATGCGGGCGACTTTCCGCTTTGGATATCCCCAATCCAGGCTCGTGTTTTGCCCATCACCGACTCACAGGTATATTTTCCTGTTGCTTATAAAGTTTAAATTATTCTTCTAGAAGATTTATGGGCAGAAATTTCTGATTTTCTTAATGTTACTGAAATTTAGCATGTTAACATTCTCTTTTGGCTGATAGAGTTGTTTTAGGTTTGTCATATTTTTATTTCTTTTTGAGAAATTTGTCATAATAATATTGTAGTTTGCATTTCATTTGTGATTGAGTTTGCAAGAGTTGTTTGAGGCAGCAAACCCACTTAGGAAACATTTGAGTATACCTGGTTTTTGTGTCCATTGAAGAACTTTCAAAATGACTCTAATGTCTATGACCTAGAGGAATTTGACCACATTGCTATACTTCCAAGACATTTTCCTCTACTACTGAGTATAAGAAGATATTGCAATAGCATCTTCCATTGGGTGGTTAACATTGGCACAAAATGTTCAAGATCTCCACAGGATATGCCCTAGCTTATTTCTTCTTTAAGCAGATAGCAAGTGCTAGTTTAATATGGATATGTTTTTGGTACACAGTTTTAAAATATTTCAAAACAACTAAAGTATTATACTCCTTAAAGGATGTGTCGGAAAACAGAGGTTGCAAATTACTAAATCTAAATCCTTAAAGATATAAAGCTTCTCTCACCTTTCAATTTTGACCATCACAGTAGTTTTTTACCCTCATGTCCTTCAAATACATGTCATATTTCCAGGCAAACACCAGAAAGCAGGTACATGTGCAGAGGATCAATAAAATAAAATTTAGAATCTTTCATTTTGAAATTAATTTAACATACATTGGAGAGTGATCTTGCACATCCTCCCTTTCCCACGCAATAAGCCTCAACACCGAAGAAAAAGGTATTACTTAGAGCCTTCACTCACACTCAGAAAGCTCTTTTGAACTTAATGGTTATCCTTTGAGATATGCTATGAATATCAATGATATTATTATTTTAGGTCTGCCATCCAGTGGACCAGTTTGATATACATGAGATGAGCTGGTCATCTATAAATTGGGCTTTAAATTGATACAATTGTCAAATGCTTGCATCATAGTTTAGTTGTACATGTCAGGTTGAATACTGCGGTGACGTGGTATTGAGGCTGAAATCGTTTGGCATCAGAGCTGAGCTTTGTCATGGCGAGCGCCTTCCAAAGCTTATAAGGAATGCAGAGAAGCAGAAGGTGCCCCTGATGGCTGTTGTTGGGCCAAAGGAAGTTGAGACCCAAACAGTAACTGTTAGATCTCGAATGGGTGGTGAGGTTGGGACCATGACTGTTGATGAGTTCATCAGCAAAATCCAGTTTGCAGTTGATAACAGAACTTCATTGTAGAGAACCTGTTGGACATGTGACTGATGGTGATCCAACGAAGCCACAATCTAGACTCAAGATAAATTGAATTTACATGGGTGGTAAGTACAGAGGTTCAATATTAAGTGAGCCACAGGTTGCGTTCCCCTCCTTTTTTCCCCTAAAAATCCATTTCATGTGTTTTCAACTGTTAAATAAGGCTTTTGCTCCATTATTTTGTAATCGATGTGCACTCAATACACAGATTTGTATGATATACAGTTTGTATGCCTAATTATAATTGCATAAATTCACGATTCTTCGAGAAAAATCTTCTCAACCTTCGAGTTTTGCTCTTTGTTTCTCTATGTCAGGACTTAAAGACATTACTGTATGCAAGAAAGATTTGGTATAACCAGAAGTTTGATTACAATAAGTTATATAAAACTTGAACTAGGATGGAGTGAAACTCCATCTAATAATCTATTCCTTGACCAATAGGAAACCTATACATAAAAAATCAGCTCAAACTCAACCTGTAGGATACAAAACTTTCGTTACAGATTCATGGACTCTTCACACCTCTGTGCAAATTCAACATAATGCCAAGTTTATTGGGTCCTGAAGACAAATGCACCTGCACACATGTAGGTAGCTCGGAGCTTGTAAATCAAACTTAGCGGTAAATTGGATGTACGAAATTAGTCCAAGAATATGAAAGCTTCTTTACCTAATGTGGGCATCAACAGTGATAATGCTCCAATGGCGGCCACCTTTAGTGGCAGTCCAATCTTAATCATGTCTTTGATCTCGATGTGCCCGGTTGTGAACCCGACGATGTTAGATGGCGTGCCTGTGGGGAGCAAGAAGGCAAGCTGAGCTCCAATGGCCCCAGGAACCATCAACAGGAGAGGGTGGATGCTCATGGTTTTGCCAGTTGGATGAGGAGAGGGATGACCAGTGTGGCAGTGGCGTTATTAGATGTGAACTCAGTGATGCTGCTGCTAACAAGGCAAACTAGGGGGGTGATTGCTAGCTGTGGGACTGTCTTCAGGAAGCCCAGGCTTGCAGAGAGTATGTCGGCCAGACCACTCGAGCGCACACCATCGGCGATCGCGAAACCAGCCCCCAGTAGCAGTATGACATTCCATGGGATCTTCTTGCATTTGTTCCAATCCATAAGCTTTTCTCCCTCTTGCTTTCTGTTTGGAATTATAAATAACAAGGTTGCCATCATCACCTGCACCAGAAATGAAAGAGGTATGGAGTTGTATTTATTTGTTCTTTCATATGTTAGGTTAAGCCGGCAATCTATGTTGCAGCTGTTAGCTTCTTGTCTGCACTTACACTAACAGTTCCATCACCCACTCGTCCACGAAATAGAGACCCCCATCCAGGTATTTCATCTGTTATGCTTCTTGTCATCCACAAAACCACAAGCAACTGGACACAAGCAGAACCACAAAGGAGGTCAGATAAGTTAAAAAAGGTAAATCAGGAAAAAAACAAATTTTTTGGTGTTAAAAGTTCAGATACTTACTGAAAACACAGCTAGAATCATCTTTTCAGCAAAATCCAGGGGACCTGTCACACAAATAACACTTGTACCCATAAAAAAGACCAATAGAGGAAACTAACCAAAGAGAATTTATTAAATAATGTAACCATGATTTGTATAAGTTTAAGGCATAATTTCTACATTTTATTAGGTCTGTCAACTTCTATCCTATCATGTTACGGTGGCATATTAGTAAGTGCCAAAGGTACTTTTTTTTTTTGGGCAAACCTGCTTGGCCATATCATAACATTTTTTTCCCCTGATCTCTTGATTATTTAAACAAATTAGGTTGGCAAAACCTGGTTGGCCATAGCATAACCTTTTCCATGCTTGAGTCCTAAGTCCTAACTTTTATTGAATTCGAAACATAATATCAGTTTAATGAATCTCATAAATCAAGTACAGGGACAAATGTTAGTAATTACGTACCTAGCAACTCTTTTCCCTCTTCAAGCTGCTTTTGTCTATATAACATGAAAGCACACCTCTAGAACCCTTTGAGAGATAGCAAAGGCAAAGCAGACCCACAATGCAAAGAATATCACCACTGCCAAGGGAAACCAAAGAAGAACCAAGTGCTGAACTGATCGGCATCTCCTCAGGGAAGGAGCTCCCCACATCCCACCAATATGAGGTTGACACCAGTTCCTGTGAGGGTGCTCATCCCTCCGATGGCCGCCGAGTATATCACCCCCAGTATCACTCCCTTGCGAAACCGATTCACTGCTGGGTGCACCTCCAGACGTCCTTCTGGGAGCCATTGCAGTATGCCGGTGGCTACCGGCATCATCATCACTGCTGCTGCTGTGTTTTGCATCCACATGCTTATGAACGCCGTCGTGGCACAAATCCCAAGGATCAGCAGTGGGGGGTTCAGGGGGTCTCCACAGAACAACAAGGTTACCTGTGCATCAAATCATAACTACAATTAGCTAATCAGTTTTTTGGAAAATTTGATTGAATTAGAAAGTATTATCAAAATTATTAGCCTTTTATATTGTAAGGTTAAAAGAGAGCAAGTCCTGATGTAATAGTAAAGTTGCTATGTTGTAAATCATGCGTCGTAGGTTCAAACAGGGGAATAATCTGTCTGTAAGTAGGGTAAGACTGCATATATCTGACTCTTTTCGGATTCCTTGGTGGTGGATGATTATGAATATATAATTGCAAGCTATGCTGCTATGATTTCGTAACGTACATTCTATTGAAATTTTACCAGACAAGGGAGATCGAAGATAAACTTACATTCAAGGCTAGTCGCCGGTGGAAGTTATAATGCTCCACAGCCAATGCTAGTATAAAACTACCTAGCATGAGAGAGATGACATCATTCATATATGATTTTGCGACTTCCTCAGATGAAGCGATTCCAAAGATGGGGAAGAGAAAGAGAGGGGACATGGAGGTGATTGGCATTGGGACGGCCTCGGTAAGCCACCATATGAAGACCCATGAGAGGACAGCCAGCATGTTCCTGCTTGAACCATGATCATGGAGGTCGACAAAGAGGCATATAAATGTGCATGCCAAGGGGCCAAGAAGGATGAAGAGGTACTTGGTGGGCAACACTGATTTGAATGAGAAGTTTTGGTTTTGGAGGGGTCTTCTAATTGGCAGAAGTGGGGTTTTTGGGTCACAGGAGCTCGACTTGCTTGGGTGATGATCCATTTTGGAAGAGGCTTTGGTGTGGATTGCATCCCAGGCCTGCTGTATTTATACATCTTCCCCAATGGTGGGCTGAGGGAAGCTGAAGGGTATGTCCCTTCGGTGGTGGTTTTGTTGGAGCTCATAGATTGTACAAACAGCTCAATGGAAGGGAAATGGGGGTTGGAAGTGTGCAGCTTCTCTCTTCCTGCACTAATTGCTGAATTGAAACAATCAAAGTTGAAAACCATTTTCTATAAGAAAGTGTCAAAAGTGGCTTCTGAATGTTATTGTCTGCAGGATAAGATGTGAGTCACCTACATATGGTTATGGGGCCATACTGCTCTTTTCCGAAAGAGACCATTTGGATTAAATATGCATCCTTCTTGGAATAAGTAGGTTAAGGATTAAAAATTGTCCATGGCAATGATATCACTAGTCTTGATTTAATGATTTGTGGGATAGGGGGATCTGGTTTTTGCATGTCACTTGAACTGTCATTGTAGGAGTTCAATATTAGAGAGCTTGGATGGGGAAAGACAAAATAGTGACCATGTGATGTGCTCAAGTTTAATTCAAAATTATAGCACCGAGCAAAGTTTTAAATCCCAACAAGAAAGGCAGAGGGTATTCCACCTTGTTTAATAAGAAATGGAATCGAGATAGGAGTTGAACCCTCAAATCCATCTATGTAGGAAAGAAAAGGAAGAGGAGAAAAAAAAGAGAAAAAAGAAGAAAAATAATAAAAGTAGAAGGAAGGAAAGAAGAAAAGAAAGAAGAACAGAGGAAAGAAAAAGAATAAAAAAGGAAGAAAAAAAAAAAAAGAAGGAATGCTTAATTGGAATGACCCGTGGGATTAAACATTATACCAAGAGAAACTTTGGAAGAGTCTCTCAACTAAACTATCATCGTGGGTCTGCAAAACTTGGACCAGGTAAGCAATAAAACTGGTCAGCATTTGTTTGTCTTTCTTGTATAATTGATATTGGACTGATTCCTTTGTTATTGTTTATTTTAAAACATCGCCAAGAAACAGAGCATAGATTAGTCCAAACAAACAAGAAGAATATGAAATTATGTATAAGTACACGTAGATTGGGTTATCGATGTTGGTTGTGGATTAGAAGAACAAGGAAAGGTCTTAGCAAGCAAGGGGACTTGCTTTAGAAATAATAATACAATTAAGAAAGAAGAAATATAAAATTTGTGATCAAAAGCGTGGATCAGCTGAGACATCTAGACTTCAGGACACGAGACCCGGTAAAGCAGCAGTGCGGCCTTTTGCGCTGCTGCATATGCGTTAGGAAGATTCCAACCAAAATGCCGGCTATATTATTTGGTGTCCACCGAAACCCGGAGCTCATCAGCATCTGGCGATATGCCGCACCCTATATTTTGTATTTGCGTCAAAAGAAGAGTCCCATTTTCTTCCCATGGAGTATCTTGTTTTGGCCGCCAAAGCCCATGGCTACTAGTTTTGGGGATTGAATATAAAATATTACTTCCTCTCAAAAGAAAAGAAAAATCGAATATTACTTATCGTAGAAATGAGAGAGAGAGAGAGAGATCTTAGCAGTATGAAAATGGAGAGTGAAGCAATGATGAGCAAAGATTTACGTAATTCATGCAGCGTGAGCTTATACAACATGAAATTGTAGGGTGAGGTCTAGGTAATATATCAAGTCCCCATAAGTCTAAAAATAATCCATTTTGACCTATCCACAGATTTATTTATTCATTGTAAGGGAAAATGGAGGAAGAGAATTGCTTCCCCAGCTTCGGTTAGGATTAAAGCTATTTCCAGAGTTACGGAGGGATACACAGTCTGATGATAAAACGAGCCACCAGACAAGGGAGACTCAAGTTCCAAGGGTAAGAAATTTTACAAGAACTTAATAGCTCTCTTTAGCTTTTCCACTGCCAATGTTGTCCCATTGAATGAAGGAATGAAGAGCCTTGTGGAGGATAAAGTAAATGAAAGACACCTTTGGAGGAAAATTTGGGAGTTCCTTTCCAACCAAATATGCCAACATGTTGCCATAGTGAGCTGGTCCCATCCTCTTCTCCAAGTCTCCTTTGATTTTTCTTTCTTTGCCAAGTCGTCCGATAGATCAATATATCAAGATTACATAGTCTGAACCTCACCCGAGTTATTTATTTATTTATTTATTGGAGCAATATCCATGACTTGAACCAGGATCTCCTCCACTAGCAAGCTTTTGGATAAAGGTGCCAACTAGCTAATCTAATAGGCATTAGCAAATCCAATCCTAGGTTAATTGGGTTGGCTTGAATTTGATTTCTCGACTCATTTGACTTTTTATTGCATGGCTAAGCAAACTATCCTATTTATTTTTAGACTATCTTTGACCGCTTTCGACTGCTGCCTATTGAGGCTAACCCTTCTTGATCTCTGTTATCTCATCAAATGTTTACATCGCTGAATCAATATCTAAATAAATATCTAAATACTTGCATCACTCTTTCTGAAAATTATATCGTGCACATAAAAAATTTAATTTCTATCTATATCCTCATGATTGACAAAATGAGTTCTGACATGGGCCTCATTTAACATACTAGATCACGGACTTATACCTAATACTTGATACCCAAACAACAAACTGGACCGGACAAGTCCGTTAACCCAATCAAGTGAATAGTTTTAGGTTCTCATTGCCTCCCCTAAGAAATTCCTTCGCAAATTAGAAAGTGAAGATACAGCGTTACCCGGATGTTAACATAAAACCAGAATGTGTAATCGGTTTCTTACATATAAACATGGCTTTTGCATGTGCAAAGCACATGCAAGGATAAAAATATTTTGTATAACAATATTTTAATCCATGAATCATTTTGACAATAGAAGCGTAGTTCTAATTAAAAGAGCTTTGGAGAAGCAAAGCCGGTAATCTAGAAAACTATTATTTTGGTAGAATGTTGGAAAAAATATATCTTTTCGTGGCAGGATTAGGAAAGAAGAGTCCAGTTACTTTGAAATTCATGATACGCATGCTCAAATTTTCAAAGCAGCAATGTCCGAGATCTCCTGAGTCTCCGATCACAATTTTAATAATTTCTCCTTCTTTTAAGGCTTCCTGTGGAGTTGGGATGCTCCGGTTGTCACAGAGCTCCATGTCTAAGAGCTTCCAGCTTCTCTCACAGAATGTCCAAACATGGATAGAACTATAGTTTTTTTGGAAGAGGAAATGGGGTTCATAGGTCGTCTTTGTGATACTCTGTTAATTATCTCGAAACTCCAAGGAAGAAAGGAGGCATGTTGACTATTGTAATTAATTATTTTTGGGACATTATGATTATGAACTAGAAATTTAATTGATTATTTCAATGGGTTCTTCATTATCTCATCTCTCGTTAGTATCGGATCTCTTTCCATTTTTATGGATGTACTCTTATTTTATTGTCTGCATTAACATTGCAAATCCCTTTTATGGATGTAAATTACACATTCTTGAGAAAAACCTTATCAGCTAATTTGTAAAATTTAAATATGTAAGTTGAATGTAAATTTGGAATCATCCTATCTCAGAACTACCATTCTATCACCACAAAATTGAGTTTAGGTGATTAAACTGTTAGAACAACAAGACATGATCCCCATGAGCAATGAGCATTGTAGCTTCTGAAACGAAGGGTTGTTGGGAACCTACAAATGACTTCTGCTTCTCATATAACATCTTTTCTGAGAAACACACATCCCATATGATATCTACAAAGCATTGCGGAAATTAAAATAACAAAGATTTATAGGATTAGAATTAAATGGAACAAGCCCATTTCCCGGAACGAGATCAAGGAACTCGGGACACGTAAGTTACAACCATCGTTTTCCCAAGAAGACAAAAATAAATTACACCTGATGGCTCTTCACAGCACAAACAGTTTCTTCTGCCATCATCATGCATGAAGTACTGGCACCGTGAAAGAGAACTGAGCTTGACATTGTTCTCATGCTTGTTTGTTTGTCTCGAAAACAAGTGTCCCTGCATCAATTCAGGAAGGAATATTAGCCAATGTTCTTATCAAATTGTGCAGACAAATCAAGTGCATCAATTGATTGTGGAAGAAACTTCACCCAAAGTAGGCATCAGTAGTGACAGCACCGCAATGCCGATAATCTTCAATGGCAATCCAGTCTTGATCATATCCTTAATATCGATGTGCCCGGTAGTAAACCCCACAATGTTTGAAGGAGTGCCTGTGGGAGAAGGAATGAAATTGAGCCCAATGGCTCCTGGGACCATCAGGAGGAGAGGGTGTACCCTCATGGACTCAGCTAGTTCGACGAGAAGAGGGAGTACGAGTGTGGTGGTGGCATTGTTCGATGCGAATTCTGTGATCGTCCCACTCACTAGGCAAACCAGTGGTGCAATTGCTAAATATGGGGCAGTCTTGAGGAAGTCCAAGTTTGCAGAGATCACATCAGCAAGGCCACTAGTTTGAACACCTTGGGCAATTGCAAAGCCTGCACCAAGGAGGAGAATGATGTTCCATTGGAGCTTCTTGCATTTGTTCCAGTCCATTAGCTTCTCTCCCTCATTTTTTTATTTGGAATTATGAATAATAAGGTTGCCATCATCACCTGAATCAAAAGAGAGAATGGACTCAGGATTGCATTTAGCTATTCTTGTTCTCGAGGATTTTTGTTAGCAATACTGTGGAAATGGTTGTTAGATTTTGTTCACTTACACTGACAGATCCATCACCCACACGGTCCTGAAACAGAGCCCCCCATCCAGGGACATCATTTGTTAGGCTTCTTGTCATCCATAGAACTACAAGCAACTGCAAGCCATAGCCCCACAAAAACAACTTAGTCTGTCATTAATTGAACCAAGCTATATAAGAGACTCGCAGATTATCAAGACTTACTCCAAACACAGTTAAAACCATCTTCTCAGCAAAAGCCATAGGACCTGCCACAGAGAACAAAATAATTTCTTAACACAAAAGCTCAACAAGCAAAAGATTCGAACAGCTTTCTCACTATAGTTGAAATCATATAGTGAGGTGTTATTTGGGCATATGAAAATCTTTCTACTGCATTCTATCTAGTCAGGCATGCGATATTTTTTCGAATCAAACAGAGGCAGGGATAGCTGCCGGCTTTTATTGAAGATTTAAAAAAAAAATTAGAGCGGCAAGGAGGGAAGATTTTAAGAAGAATGAGAATGAGAAAAAAGAGCCACACATCTTGTAGGTCAGCCTTCATGAAGATCTCTAGGGATCTTTCTAACCTTAATCATACTATGTACGTACGATATACTTCTCTTCTCTAGCATTAAATACCGGGTGGTAATACCTCCTATTCAATCACAAAAAAAAAGAAAACTAGAATTGTAACTACAATATTTCTATTAACAAATTCAAATCATTCAGAGACAAGCAATGAAGATACAAAGCAAAACAGAGGGACTCCCCAAAGATCCGTGAACGAAGAATTACCTAGTAGCTCGAGCTCCCTCTTCAGGTGAGCTCTATCCAAGTAAGCAGAAAGTGCCTTCTCTGAATTCTTGGAACAGTATAGAAGACAGAGGATACCCCACAGGGCAAAGAAGAGGAGTAGAGCCAGAGGGAACCCAAGAAGAACCAAGTGCTGAAGCTGATGGGCTTCTCCTGAGGGTAGTAGCTCTGCCACATCCCCACCAAGATGAGATTAACACCTGTTCCTGTTAAGGTGCTCATTCCTCCGATTGCTGCTGAATAGATTACTCCAAGTATCACTGCCTTGCAGAACCGCCTAATGTCCGGGTGGACCGAGTCCCCCTGGGGGAGCCTCTGCAGCACTCCAGTGGCCACCGGCATCATCATCACTGCCGCTGCGGTGTTATGCATCCACATGCTCACAAACGCGGTGGTGCCGCAGATCCCGAGTAGAAGTAATGGTGGTTTCAGAGGGTCTCCACAGAACAACGAAGTTATCTGCATCCCAATCAAATAATAACTACAGTGGTGAGTAGACCTCAATATCGAAATTTAACCATGAAACTAACTTGAGCAGGTCTTTCTTTACCTGTTTTGAATGCGAACTTAAGAAACATGATTCTATGTATGAATTTATTACCGCTTTTGATTTAGTTCAAAGCTTTAAAACTAGATACCTTTTCATTATCTAATTCGGAAGGTCATTGAACAATTTGAATACAGATATAAGTAAAAGAACTCACCTTCAGAGCCAGTCGGCGGTGGATGTTGTAGTGCTCGATGGCCAATGCCAGTATGAAACTACCGAGCACGAGAGAGATGATATCATCCATGTAGGATTTTGCAACATCATCAGCTGAAGCAATCCCGAAGATGGGGAAGAGGAAGAGAGGAGACATGGAGGTGATAGCCATAGGGACGGCCTCGGTGAGCCACCACAAGAACACCCATGAGAGGACTGCGAGCATGTTTCTGCTTGCATGCTTTCCATTGAGATCGACAAAGAAGAATATGAGCATGCATGCTAGAGGCCCCGAGATAATGAAGAGCGTTTTTGAGGTAAGAATTGATTTGAGAGTGAGGTGGGAGCTCTCTGGAGGCGTGTGGATGGGGAGGAGTGGGGCTCTTGGGTCATCTGAGCTTGGATGCAATGCGTTATCAGCCATTTGAGAGAGAGAAGTGGTTGTTGGTTGTGCATTTTTCCCCCCTCTAAAGTTCTGTCCTTTATAGGTTATTGAAAAGAGAGAGGGAGGAGCTCTGGGTGGTTTTGGTTTTGTGCTCATAAATTGCTTGGAATCACCTAAATAAATGGAGGAAAGTTTATTGTATGGGTCAAAGCTTGAATAATTGAATTGAAGAGAGTTTTAAAAATCTGCTTTTCCTCCAAGGAGAAGGTCCAAGTGGGCTTCTAATAGCCAGGAGATAAAAGTTTGTGCGTCACCAATATGCTGCCTCAATCCAGCTCATCAGATGAGGGAGAGAAATTTTCGTCTGTCACATATTTGAGACCAGGACCCAACAATGCTTTATAAGTTGTATAAAATTTTCATTACTCATTAAAGAAAGAAGCATGTAGAAGTTTTATACTTTGCTTAAGTAGACATACCGTATATGCCAAGTTATCATGTTCGATTAGAAAACATTTTCTTCACACAGTTGTTCTTTCTGTTTCCTCTGTTTATTTATTCTCAATCTTCTTCAAAGATATCCTTATCTGAACTCTTCTTTCCCTGTGACTTCCATCACAGCCAGACTGCCGGAGGCTTCTCGCCGCTGCTGCCTTCTAGATGTCCAACATAATTATTCTATAATAACAATATTCCAGCATAATTATTCTGTAACCATTAGCAGGTTGAGTGTCCCAATAATAAGGTTGGATCTTAGAATCCTTTACCGAATCCTTTTCTTGTTTTGAGTTCACTTCTTTAGCGACTAATTCTCTCCCTTAATCTTTATTATTATTGGCTTGAGTTAATTTTGTGTCACCATAATCTTTTTTTTTTTGATAAAAGTAGGGCCAATGCTATATTAGAATATAAAAGCTCAATTGTTTACTGAAGACAGAGACCCCAATATTTACAGAAACAAAGCAGAGAGTTATACAAGAGACCAAAGTGGTTAAGAAATACTGTAATCAATTTTTAAGGAATAGAAACGATGCATAAATATGAGTGGGCTGATCGATAAACCAAGTCTATGCTATCAATTTAAAATACATAAATATGCAGTCGATCTGCTTCAATTTAAAATTCACTTTGGGTAACAATAGAATTCCTAAGAATCTCTTATTATCTTGTTGTACTAAATATATTGCAAATTACGGCGGAACTTCTGTTTGGTAGGCCAACTGGTTGATGAAGAGTAAAATCGTTAGTTAGGCTACCAAGGAATGCCTATCCACTCAGCTTTAGGATGGTAATTGGTCCGTTCAGATCCATCTCTTAGGTTTTTTTTTTTTTTGGATACGGTAAAAGGGTTGGAGGGGGGCGTTCCAGCATGGCTACCAATTCTTTGACCGATCGGGTCCATATCTTAAACCGGTCCATCTCTTAATTGATGGACCGGTTTAATCGTGAAGCAATATGCAAAATGACCGGTCCACCAATTCAATGATGATCTGGTCCAATTAAAAATTATATTCGGCTATGAGCTGGCAAAAATTGAGCTTATAACATCGTGCACATGACAAATTTTCAGGTGGGCGACTAACTACCTGCTCTCGTTAATGATTGAGGATGGAGTCATCGCGAGCGTGGCCCCTCCGTAGCATTATATGGTTCAATTATTAAGGGGCGCCCATGGAGAAAGGCAATGGACGCATAGGGTCCTTTCGCCGCATGCTGCCGTCCGAGGGCACTTTCATGGGTCCACATTAACTGAATAATGGTGGAGGGGTCCCATTTCAGTACGTGAACCTCGTGAAAGTTTATTTTGTGGTGCACCTAAATAACGGACCCTTCCAAGCACTCAAACATAACGTGATGGAATCCCTTGGAGAAATCCTATGACCGGAAAGGCCTCGACAAAGCTTGAATAAATTTAGGTAGATAGTGCAGCAGATCAGAATACTTAGCTGGATCTTAGCCATACACAGACCACGAGAAATTATGTATCATGTTCTCCTCAAGAAAGAAAAGAAAAAGAAAGATAAATTAGAGCCATGGACTTTTATATATGGAATCCCCATGGACTCTTTAACTTCTTTTGCGTGCTTGTGGGGACGCGGTTGCATGTTTGTCCATTCACAGAGGTGCTTAGGCATTGCATGACGTTACTAGAAGAGAGTTCGTCATCGATGTAGCAGCCTATCGTAAGAAAATTCTATAGCATGGTTAGATTTGACGCGGTCTTTTCTCCTCCTTTAAAATATTATTTTATTTTACTTTCACTTGAGAAATATGATGGGATGCAATCATTCCGACTAGCTTTAGCTGAGGCTCTACATTGTTACTAATCAGAAAAGGTATTCGCTCTCATCCGTTCAATGAATCTAAATACTTGTTTCCTATTTTTTATCTAAAAAAAGAGTTTATTTTGAAGGCGGGAAGGCTGACAACCCTTATTTATTTGGAGGAAGGATGCAACCTTTTTTTATTTTTTTTTACTAAAAATTTTTTTTATACACCATCAGGTGTAAAAAATCTGACTTAAAGCGTATCATCTCGTTCGATTGGATAATATAGCTACTACTTTACAACGCATATTTAATACATGCAGTTCTATTTTTTTCAATAATAAAATATCTTTTTTATAATTTTTATAAAAAATTATAATATCTTATACAAAAGATAATAATTTCAACGCAAGATGACATAATATCGGTCCAAGATATCATTATTTTTTTGAAGAAAAAAATATTTTCGTCGTTTAAAATTTCAAACGAAAAAATAGAACTGCAGACATTAAATGCGTATTGAAAAGTGATCGCTATATGGTCCAATAGAACGAAGCATTGCGCTCCACGTCAGATTTTCTACACCACGAGTGGTGTACAAAAAATATCTTTTTCTAATAAGAGAGCAAAGGAAGAGCCTCGATTATAATCAAAAAAAAAAGCACAAAAAGTATCACCTTGAGCTAAGAGGAAGAGTGCAACTATTAGCTTAATGTCAAGATCACAGAAAATGATTTTATGGATTTGAAAGGTACAAAAGAACAAAATACTTTACATATCACGAGGGAGGAGAATTTCTCTCAAAAATAAATAAATAAATAAAATCTTAAGATGGTAGGAGAACTATAACTTCAATTAAAAGTGTTGAACCTAGATAACAAATAGATGTCATAGTACGAATCCTTAGATGCTTTGATTGTAACTAAAATTGTAAATAATAAATTCTATCCTAGTTGAAGAATTTGACATTATTATTATTATTATGTGTGTCTATTAGAAGTTTTTATTTAACTAGTCATCCATTTACACAAAATTGTGCTTCATATTTATATTTCACCTATATAATCCATATAATGCATGAATGAACATGCAAATTCATTGAATTTTTCAATAAATTATCGAAATAATTCACCAATAATCTTATTATCTTCAAAATTTGATCTACATAAAGATCCATCCTTTTGCAACTTTCGCTCCAATTAATACGTGTCTCCCATACCATATATTGGCCCTACATATGATAACAATATAAGACAAAGCTCTCATGCTGATTAATAGTGGATAAAAAAGGCTCGTTTTATACTATATGCAGCAGAAGACTTTTCCTGTACTATAGGTTTCATATCTACAAATAATCAAATCAAGCGAAAAGTATCAAAAATATTAACTTACACATTTATATACCATATTATGAAGCGCGAGTTCAGTTAATCATTTTTTCTTGCTAGGTATCTTTTAAACAAATTTTATGCAAAATATATTAATGGCATCAGAGTAATAATTAAAACTATATGACTAATTGCTTAGCTGTCTCTCATACGTATGTTCAACCAGTGCGCCATTGTTTTCCAACCCTATCCCATCAAACTCCATCAAACTGATGAGACTCCTCCCATCAAACCAAAAGATGTGGGGTGATGTGCTTCGATACTCTATAAATAAGACAAACAGTTCCTAAGAGCTCCAGACTTGCTCTTCTTGACCAGAACCAACCAAGGATTCTGTAACAACCGGCCCGAC
>KE505526.1:259076-277173 GCA_000441515.1 Elaeis oleifera
ATTATATTATTATATCAGTGTGATATGGAAATTCTTACTGGGCTGTAAAGCTCACACCCCTTCATCTTTCTTTTCTTCTCAGAGTTACAGGATGTCCATAGTTGGCTATGGTATGGATTTGTGAGTGAGCAGATGCATAGATAGAGAACCGTTGATACCTGATCAGAGAATTGAAGAAATGTTAATTGTAATTATGCAAATTTTATGAATTATTATTGAAATTAAATATTATGGTTGTTAAGATTGTAAAGATTATTTTGGCCTTGCATATTCTTTAGGGCTTGCTCTAAGGAGTGTGCGGCCATCACGTATCCGACCCGGGTGTTGGGTTCGGGCGTGACAGATTCACAGCAAATAGGGACTGCAAATATCCAAACTTTGTTGGTATCGGCATTTTTGGTCAGAAACTCTTCTTTCTGTTTAATGGTCTGGAGATAATCTGAATACTTCTGTTATAACCAGCTGATAATGAAATAGACAGCAAAAGCTTGATTCACCTATCGAAAAAAATGAATAGAAGCCGACTTCAGACTGGAATACCAATATCAGATTATCCCCTTCAAAGTGGAGAGAAAGGCTCAACACAGGATAGCATTGGAGGCTTCCTAAAGGAGCATGACTGCTTGAAGCTGTTGACATCATCAGCGGGATCCGTGGTTCCATCGTAGCTCTCCAACTGAGAAACTTTGAAGTTTGGTGGGATAGATTCCTGAAGAATACTCGCCATAAAAGGAGGTTCGGAATCGAATCCGTCGGATGGTGCTGATGGATTGTTGCAAATTTACTGGATTTTCTGATCCATTTTTCGAAGTCTTTGCTTGACTTCCACATCTCGATTGGTATGTATTTCAGAACGCAGAGGAGATCGTTGGTCGGGGTTGAATCATGCTTTGACTGAGGACTCGGAGACCACTGACTCTTTGGTTCTTGGGTCTGATCCGCTGCCAGTCGCTGGGCTGGAGAGATTTGGATTTGATTCACCGGCTGTGGTGCGGGCGAAGGCTGAATCATTGCTTGAACGACAGCCGTAAGTTGCTGCATCCGCTAAAAAAGCAGATTGAATTACTCCACGGTCATCGTTGTGGGTTGCTGTATCGGCGTAGAAACTTCCACGTCACTGGAGGTGCAGAAGCATAGTGATTTACTTCATTCTGCACCTGCCAGGAGATAGAGGTGTTGGTTCGTCTGAAGGAAGTCCTATGTGGAGTCATCATTAAGAGTTTCTAACTTGTTTGCTTCTTTTATAGGACCTGAGATTCGACCCTTCCTCTATCTATTACAGCTTGTTTCTGGTTGATGCCGGAAGACAAAGAGGCAAAGTGTTGGAACAACCTACAAAAAAGTTCAGGCTGGAGGATTGTGCTCCAGTGAGGACTCTCCGATGCTCAAGTCAGAATATGCAAACAAAGAACTAGAGATTTTAGCTCTCTAAGATGGATTACTTACCTGAGTCCTCGGAGTCTGAGTATTTATAGAGGAGACGACTGTGTAACCATTCCTAGAAGACAGGCTGGCCGAATCTGGTGTGGTTATCTGGTTGTGATTCTCAAGATCAAATGGTTATACTTGCAAGATTCTCAGGATCAGAAGGTTGTACCCAGATAGGATTGATAGCTGTGGTCAGTTGGTGTCTGTCTTTTGAACCTGAGCCTGGTCAAACTGCTTTCGAGGAGAGATTAGAGAGTGTGGTGTGCCGACTTGGACTCAGAGCCAGTTGTCAGTCGACTAAGAGTTGGGACAGATAGTTTCCGACCAAGATTCGGTTAGATGGATTGATCCGAAAGACTAGCCAACTCGCAGTTGTTTACTGACTAGAAATTGTTCCGATATGCAAGCCGAGTAGGGATCGGATGCGACTGGAGATGGATCAGCAAGTTCTCCGACTAAGAGTCTGACCAAATCTTTTCGTCCAGGATTAGTACAAGAACCATCGGACTAAGGGTCGGATCAAAGACTAACCGACTCGGGATTGAACAGAATAGCCTCCAACTAAGGGTCAGGACAGACACTTGCCGACCAGGGGTCGAGCAAACCATAACAATTAGACTGCTTGAGAGGTGCTGATATGGATCCGATAGATCATAATGGGTTTGAATCTTCATACATCATCAGCTCATTCCAAATTACTCCTAACACTATCTATATCCTTATGATTCGACAAAATGGATTTTGACATGGCCCTCATTTAACATACTAGGTCATAGACTTATACCTAATACTTGATACCCAAACAAACAAACTGGACCGGTCAAGACCGTTAACCTGATCAAGTGAATAATTTTAGGTTATCATTGCCACTCCTAAGAAATTCCTTCCCAAATTAGAAAGTGAAGATACAAGCGTTACCCAGATGTTAACATAAAACCAGAATGTGTAATCGGTTTCTTTTATATATATATATATACTGGCTTTTACACGTGCAATGCACATGCAAGGATAAAAATATTCTATATAAAAATATTTTTAATCCATGAATCATTTTGTCTATAGAAGCTTAGTTCTAATTAAAAGAGCTTCCAGCTTCTCTCACAGAATGTCCAAACATGGATAGAAACTATAGTTTTTTGGAAGAGGAAATGGGGTTCATAGGTTGTCTTTGTGATATTCTGTTAATTATCTCGAAACTCCAAGGAAGAAAGGAGGCATGTTGAGTATTGTAATTAATCATTTTTGGGACATTATGATTATGAACTAGAAATTTAATTGATCATTTCAATGGGTTCTTCATTATCTCATCTCTCGTTAGTATCGGATCTCTTTCCATTTTTATGGATATACTCTTATTTTATTGTCTGTATTAACATTGCAAATCCCTTTTATGGATGTAAATTACACATTCTTGAGAAAAACCTTATCAGCTAATTTGTAAAATTTAAATATGTAAGTTGAATGTAAATTTGGAATCATCCTATCTCAGAACTACCATTCTATCACCACAAAATTGAGTTTAGGTGATTAAACTGTTAGAACAACAAGACATGATCCCCATGAGCAATGAGCATTGTAGCTTCTGAAACGAAGGGTTGTTGGGAACCTACAAATGACTTCTGCTTCTCATATAACATCTTTTCTGAGAAAAACACTTCGCATATGATATCTACAAAGCATTGTGGAAATTAAAATAACAAAGATTTATAGGATTAGAATTAAATGGAACAAGCCCCCATTCCCCGTAACGAGATCAAGGAACTCTGGACACGTAAGTTACAACCATCGTTTTCCCAAGAAGAAAAAATAAATTACAACTGATGGCTCTTCACAGCACTAACAGTTTCTTCTGCCATCATCATGCATGAAGTACTGGCACCATGAAAGAGAACTGAGCTTGACATTGTTCTCATGCTTGTTTGTTTGTCTCGAAAACAAGTGTCCCTGCATCAATTCAGGAAGGAATATTAGCCAATGTTCTTATCAAATTGTGCAGACAAATCAAGTGAATCAATTTATTGTGGAAGAAACTTCACCCAAAGTAGGCATCAGTAGTGACAGCACCGCAATGCCGATAATCTTAATGGCAATCCAGTCTTGATCATATCCTTAATATCGATGTGCCCGGTAGTAAACCCGACAATGTTTGAAGGAGTGCCTGTGGGGAGAAGGAATGAAAATTGAGCCCCAATGGCTCCTGGGACCATCAGGAGGAGAGGGTGTACCCTCATGGATTCAGCTAGTTCGACGAGAATAGGGAGTATGAGTGTGGTGGTAGCATTGTTCGATGCGAATTCTGTGATCGTCCCACTCACTAGGCAAACCAGTGGTGCAATTGCTAAATATGGGGCAGTCTTGAGGAAGTCCAAGTTTGCAGAGATCACATCAGCAAGGCCACTAGTTTGAACACCTTGGGCAATTGCAAAGCCTGCACCAAGGAGGAGAATGATGTTCCATTGGAGCTTCTTGCATTTGTTCCAGTCCATTAGCTTCTCTCCCTCATTTTTTTATTGGAATTATGAATAATAAGGTTGCCATCATCACCTGAATCAAAAGAGAGAATGGACTCAGGATTGCATTTAGATATTCTTGTTCTCAAGGATTTTTGTTAGCAATACTGTGGAAATGGTTGTTAGATTTTGTTCACTTACACTGACAGATCCATCACCCACACGGTCCTGAAACAGAGCCCCCCATCCAGGGACATCATTTGTTAGGCTTCTTGTCATCCATAGAACTACAAGCAACTGCAAGCCATAGCCCCACAAAAACAATTTAGTCTGTCATTAATTGAACCAAGCTATATAAGAGACTTGCAGATTATCAAGACTTACTCCAAACACAGTTAAAACCATCTTCTCAGCAAAAGCCATGGGACCTGCCACACAGAACAAAATAATTTCTTAACACAAAAGCTCAACAAGCAAAAGATTTGAACAGCTTTCTCACTATAGTTTAAATCATATAGTTATGTGTTATTTGGGCATGTTGGGGAAAACCGACTGGCCTCTATTTGCCGACCAATCTTCGGAACAGTCCGACCGACACCCGACTCGACCCACCAAATAAACAAACAATCCTGAAAGCGACTACCGACTATATATCAGCTAAGCAGGCCGACACTACTTTCAACCGACCAATCGAACACTCCTCACCGAATCAAAATCGGTAGGCGGCCGATGTTCAGACTCTATAGATAATAAACTACTTCGGCCGTCGGTATTTTAGAGTTACTAACCGACAACCGACTCCCGACGAACAGTCGGCCGACTCATTCAAATATATCATAACCGTTACGGACGGTTACTCCACTGATATCGCGGCGTAATCCATGGGAATTAATAATCCACTACGAGATTACCGTCCTGTGATTCTACGCTGCTAAATGCAGGACCATATCCGACAGTTACGACGATCTACTCTATAAAAAGAGAGTAAGGCAATAAGTTTCGGTAAGCTAATCTTGATATGCTGAGCTCTGTCTCCATTCTCATTTGACTGTTGTCTAGTCTCCTTCTCTGATTTAAGCATCGGAGGGTTCCCATCGGAGACAACTCCGGTCAGTGCGGACTTTATTTTGCAGGTGCTCGTTCCCGACGAACAAGCAACGAAGAGATTGACAGCAACAGATTGGCGCGCCAGGTAGGAAGAAACAGCAGCAAGAAGGAAACTCGCAATGACGAGAATCAGAGCTCAACGATCAACGGAAACCAGCTCGGTGAGACACTCTTCCCGTCAGGAAGAGCCCCTCCCCTGCCTCCGGTAGTAGAGCCCAGTTTTCACGCCCCGTGATTACCACGGATGCTCAGATTGCTGCGATCGTGCAACAAATGAACGTCCTCACGGAGACAGTCAAAAATCTATAACAACAGTAAATCCAGCCACCACAACCGTCGGCGAAGCAATCGGTGGCGCATTCAGCGCCTTCCAAGCATAGCCGCCGTCATCCACGACGATCTCCGTCTCTTCCACCAAAGTGGTGATCTCGGCTCTATCAATGGGATGAGCCGCAATATTCGCGGTGCTCCCAATGCCCCACCCGCAATTCGCGGCACCCTTCTCCTTCCTAGTTGGATCAAGCAAGGAAAGAAAGCGACTGCGAGCACCGTCTGCCTCTCCTTCTAATTCATCGGGAGGATCAACTCCCAGGGTCTCCCACCGCCAACGGCTCGAGAACCATGAATGTAAGTTCGAAGAAATCGATCGCTGACTCACCCAGTTCCAGATTGACGGCTAGAAATCTTCAAATGACTTCGATTTCCATACCGTCCAACCTCTCTCCCGACTTATTTCGAACGAACCGATCTCGAGTCGATTCAAGATGCCGCACGTGGAGCCCCACGACGGCTCCACCAATCCAATTGACCATCTCGAGAGCTACAAGGCTCTCATGACGATTCAAGGGGCACGAGATACCCTCCTCTGCATCAGCTTCCCGACGACACTTCGGAAAGCTGCCAGGGCCTGATACTCCGAGCTTCGGTCGGAAAGTATCCACTCCTTCGAATAGCTGAAATATTTCTTTGTAGCCTATTTCAGCACCAGCCGGAGGCCATCATGAACCTCGGATAGTCTCTTTTCGATCAAACAAGGAGAGACCGAAACACTCCGAGATTTCATGGTCCGATTCAACGCGGCCACACTTGAGGTCAGGGATCTCAATGAAGATATAGCCATATTGACCATGAAAAGAGGTCTGAGGGGATCTCGATTCACATACTCACTGGATAAGACCCTCCCTTGGATGTATGCTGAATTTTGGAGCACGCGTACAAATATATGCGCATGGATGAAGGAGTTTCTGACTGACGTCAGACAGAAGGCAAGGGTCAGAAGAAGAAGAAACAGAAGAAAGAAGAAGCTCCGGCTGAATCAAGTCGGCCACCTATCGATGAACGAACTTCACCTCGACGATGGAGTCCAAGGTCGAACTACGACAGATATAACTCCTACACTCCTCTCTCTGCTCCTCGTGTGCAGATTCTTATGGAGATCGAAAGAGCAGAATACCTACGACACCCTCCACCGATGAGAGCACCGTCGAGGGGCCGCGATCGAAAAAATACTGTCGGTTTTATCGTGATCATAGTCACGATACCGAACAATGCATCCAGCTCAAGGATGAGATAGAGATCCTGATTCGACAAGGCTACCTCGAGAAATATCAGAGGGACCCACCGACTCAACCTCCTACCGATCGATGACTCCAGCTGATTAAGGAAGCTGTAAATAACCAACCAACTGCGGAAGTCATCAACATGATCTCCAGACGGCTGGACCGGGAGGCAACTTCCGACGAGGAGTCGATGAAGCGACTGCAGCTCCATAATGTAATAACTCCCTTGGAAGATGATGTTCGAGGAATTCAAACTCCTCACTACGACGTTGTTATTGTTTCGATAATTAGCTAATAAGACTTCTTTCCGAATGCAACCACTCAGAGAATCAACTACTTCGGTATCGACTATATTTCGATTTTCTTGCAAAACCGACATTCCGACTGTGATTTTAAAATGACACCGAATATACTTCAGCTTTCACTGTAAAAACTAGAAGATCGACGATCTCGACATCGAATATACTTCAGCTTTCACTATAAAACCAGAAGATTGATGATCTCGACACCAAATATACTTCAGCTTTCACTGTAAAAGTCAGAGGATCGACTATCTCGACACCGACGACATACCGGTTCCCCAAAGAATCGATCTATCAACTTCAACTGAAGGCCAGTGCCGGCGACACAGATCCTCTCTACAAAAGCCGCACTGCCCCCATAATCAGCTCTCCATTGAAGCAGCTGGCTAATTTGTCGACTTAGTATCAACTAAGAAAGACAAAATGCCAAAATGACCTAGGTTAGATTGGAATTATACTGACACGGCCACGGTTAGACGAGGGACATTCGGCTTGCCACCGTTTGTTAGACAATGCGACGTATGAGCCCGACCAAAGTTCGGACGACGGATATTCGACTTGCCATCGTTATCCTAATCAAATACATCGGACATCGCTCGACTAGCAGATTCCACAAATCTGCGAAATAGTCGGATCAACGACCTACATCCAGAAGATTATTCTACATACAACGCGATGTATAAGCCCGACCAAGGTCCGGACTATGGGTATTCGACTTGCCATCGTTATCCTAGCGAATACGTCGGAAATTATATGACTAGCAGATTCTAAAGTCTGCAAATAGTCAGATCTACAATCTACTTTCAGAGATGGATTAACAAGCAAACGCTATAAATTCGACGATACAGGAAAGTATTTCAAAAAAAATTTTCATTATCAAAAAGAGGAGTTACAAAATTGGACCAGAGTCCGATCATATAAAAAAAACCAAAAATAACCAAAGGCGCCGACTAATCTTCATTCCACCGAAGAACTGGCAGATCCATCTTGGATGATATCTCTGATAAATTTTGCCTTCCAGCTTGGGAGCTACGCATCGGGTCAGACCGTGAAGATGGTTGGTTGATCATGCAGCCTGACCAACCACATCAGCAGCCTAATCCACTCTTACATGGAGAATACGGTTAACGACCGCACCCTCCTAGTTGGTGCCCGATCGGGAACTGGAGTTAGAAAAAGATTTCAGAGTATGACCAACGATCGAACCATCCTCGACGAAACTCGGGTAGCGGCCGCACCCTCCTTGAAAGAGGAGCTAGGGGCGGGCTTCAGATTTTCGTCCACCAACAAAAATGACTTTGACTATGCAGCTGAGACGAGGATGCAGGATACACAGAAACAGATCATCGATCCCACCATCGGCACCAGGAGTAAAAAGCTGACATCGACCTAAAGCACGATGTCACTTTCAAAATCGACTAACGGTCAGACCCCATAATGAAAAAGCCTCTGAGTCCGACAGGGAGTCGTCGGCTGGAACCCACGACCGACCACCCCCTGTGACAACCTCACTCATCGAAAATACTCAAAGAATCTGGACTGAGAAAAATGACAAGAGGCGATTTCCGCTCAAAAGTTGCTCTCTAACAGAGCTCTCTTTTCAGAAAAGACAAAATGAGGGATGAGTACCTGGCTGGTAGAGCTCCTTTATATAGAGAAATGCCTGATGGATCAGATGAAAGCGGCCAGACCAAAGCCATGCTAGATGACGACACGTGGCAACATCTGAGCCCATCACCGATCCGACGGTTTGATGCACTTGCACCAGATTGAACCACATCACCTCCATCCACGTGAGCAACTCTGACCCAATGATGCTCCGACACGTGGCGAGAATCTACAAGATAGAGTTGAATCGTGCGACATCGGTTCGCCTTCCCGATATAACGACTGGTGCCGGCTCACCTTCTGCAAACGACGTCTGACACCTGATCTCTCTGTCGATACGATAGTTCAAGGACGACAAAGGGGATGATCGATCGTATTTCGGAGAATGTGACGATAAAATCGAGACTCCATATGACGGATAACCACTCCTTTCGTCCAAAGTGACCGACCACGTAGCTACGCACGCGATGACTCACCATTTGGACTCAGAAGTGGGGGGACAACTGTTGGAGAAAACCGACTGGCCTCCATTTGCCGATCAATCTCTGAAACAGTCCGATCGATACCCGACTCTGACCCACCAAATAAACGGACGATCCTGAAAGCGACTACCAACTATATGTCGGCTGAGCAGGCCGACACTACTTTCAACCGACCAACCGAATATCCCTCACCGAATCAAGATCGGTAGACGGTCGATGTTCGGACTCTACAGACAATAAACTACTTCGACCGTCGGTATTCAGAGTTACTAACCGACAACCGACTTCCGACGAACAGTCGATCGACTCATTCAAATATATCATAACCGTCACGGACGGTTACTCCACTGATATCGCGACGTAATCTATGAGGATTAATAACCCACTACGAGATTACCGCCCTGTGATTCTACGTCGCTAAATGCGGGACCATATTCGACAGTTACGACGATCTACTGTATAAAAAGAGGGTAAGGCAATAAGTTTCGGTAAGCTAATCTTGATACGCTGAGCTCTGTCTCTGTTCTCATTCGACTGTTGCCCAGTCCTCTTTTCTGACTTAAGTATCCGAGGATCCCTGTCAGAGATAATTTTGATTAGTGCGGACTTCGTTTTGCAGGTGCTCGTTTTCGATGAACAGGTGATGAAGGGATTGACAGCAACAGGGCATATGAAAATCTTTCTACTGCATTTTATCTAGTCAGGCATGCGATATTTTTTTCGAATCAAACAGAGGCAGGGATAGCTGCCGGCTTTTATTGAAGATTAAAAAAAAAAATTAAGAGCAGCAAGGAGGGAAGATTTAAAGTTGTATTGCAGCTGATATATGGAACAAGATGGGAAAAAAAAAAAAGAATGAGAAAAAAGAGCCACACATCTCGTAGGTCAGCCTTCATGAAGATCTCTAGCGATCTTTCTAACCTTAATCATTCTATGTACGTACGATATACTTCTCTTCTCTAGCAATAAATACCGGATGGTAATACCTCCTATTCGATCACCAAAAAAAAAAAAATCTAGAATTGTAACTACAATATATTCTATTAATCAATTCAAATCATTCAGAGAACTAATGGATTCTATGAAATTATACAAGCAATGAAGATACAAAGCAAAACAGAGGGACTCCCCAAAGATCCGTGAATGAAGAATTACCTAGTAGCTCGAGCTCCCTCTTCAGGTGAGTTCTATCCAAGTAAGCAGAAAGCGCCTTCTCTGAATTCTTGGAACAGTATAGAAGACAGAGGATACCCCACAGGGCAAAGAAGAGGAGTAGAGCCAGAGGGAACCCAAAGAAGAACCAAGTGCTGAAGCTGATGGGCTTCTCCTGAGGGTAGTAGCTCTGCCACATCCCCACCAAGATGAGATTAACACCTGTTCCTGTCAAGGTGCTCATTCCTCCGATCGCTGCCGAATAGATTACTCCAAGTATCACCGCCTTGCAGAACCGCCTAATGTCCGGGTGGACTGAGTCCCCCTGGGGGAGCCTCTGCAGCACTCCAGTGGCCACCGGCATCATCATCACTGCCGCTGCAGTGTTATTCATCCACATGCTCACAAATGCGGTGGTGCCGCAGATCCCGAGTAGAAGTAATGGTGGTTTCAGAGGGTCTCCACAGAACAATGAAGTTATCTGCATCCCAATCAAATAATAACTACAATAGTGATTAGACCTCAATATCGAAATTTAACCATGAAACTAACTTGAGCAGGTCTTCTTTACCCGTTTTGAATGCGAAATTAAGAAACATGATTCTATGTATGAGTTTATTACCGCTTTTGATTTAGTTCGAAGCTTTAAAACTAGATACCTTTAAAGAACTCAGTTTCCGTATTCATTATCTAATTCGAAAGGTCATTGAACAATTTGAATACAGATACGAGTAAAAGAACGCACTTTCAGAGCTAGTCGGCGGTGGATGTTGTAGTGCTCGATGGCCAATGCCAGTATGAAACTACCGAGCACGAGAGAGATGATATCATCCATGTAAGATTTTGCAACATCATCAGCTGAAGCAATCCCGAAGATGGGGAAGAGGAAGAGAGGAGACATGGAGGTGATAGCCATAGGGACGGCCTCGGTGAGCCACCACAAGAACACCCATGAGAGGACTGCGAGCATGTTTCTGCTTGCATGCTTTCCATTGAGATCGACAAAGAAGAATATGAGCATGCATGCTAGAGGCCCCAAGATAATGAAGAGCGTTTTTGAGGTAAGAATTGATTTGAGAGTGAGGTGGGAGCCATCCGGAGGCGTGTGGATGGGAAGGAGTGGGGCTCTTGGGTCATCTGAGCTTGGATGCAATGCGTTATCAGCCATTTGAGAGAGAGAAGTGGTTGTTGGTTGTGCTTTTTTTTTTTTCTCTCTCTAAAGATTTGTCCTTTATAGGTTATTGAAGAGAGAGAGAGGAGCTCTGGGTGGTTTTGGTTGTGCTCATAAATTGCTTGGAATCACCTAAGTAAATGGAAGAAAGTTTATTGTATGTGTCAAAGCTTGAATAGTTGAATTGAAGAGAGTTTTAAAAGTCTGTTTTCCTCCAAGGAGAAGGTCCAAGTGGGCTTCTAATGGCCAGGAGATAAAAGTTTGTGCGTCACCAATATGCTGCCTCAATCCAGCTCATCAGATGAGGAAGAGAACTTTTCGTCTGTCACATATTTGAGACCAGGACCCAACAATGCTTTACAGGTAGTATAAAATTTTCATTACTCATTAAAGAAAGAAGCACGTAGAAGTTTTTATACTTTGCTTAAGTAGACATACCGTATATGCCAAGTTATCATGTTCGATTAGAAAACATTTTCTTCACAGTTGTTCTTTCTGTTTCCTCTGTTTATTTATTCTCAATGTTCTTCAAAGATATCCTTATCTGAACTCTTTCTTTCCCTGTGACTTCCATCACAGCCAGACTGCCGGAGGCTTCTCGCCGCTGCTGCCTTCTAGATGTCCAACATAATTATTCTATAATAACAATATTCCAGCATAATTATTCTGTAACCATTTGCAGGTTTAGTGTCCCAATAATAAGGTTGGATCTTAGAATCCTTTACCGAATCCTTTTCTTGTTCTGAGTTCACTTCTTTAGCAACTAATTCTCTCCCTTAATCTTATTATTATTGGCTTGAGTTAATTTTGTGTCACCATAATCTTCTTCTTTTTTTTTTTCGATAAAAGTAGGGCCAATGCTATATTAGAATATAAAAGCTCAATTGTTTACAGAAGACAGAGACCCAAATATTTACAGAAACAAAGCAGAGAGTTATACAAGAGACCAAAGTGGTTAAGAAATACTGTAATCAATTTTTAAGGAATAGAAACGATGCATAAATATGAGTGGGCTGATCCATAAACCAAGTCTATGCTATCAACTTAAAATACATAAATATGCAGTCGATCTGCTTCAATTTAAAATTCACTTTGGGTAACAATAGAATTCCTAGGAATCTCGTATCATCTTGTTGTACTAAATATATTGCAAATTACGGCCGAACTTATGTTTGGTAGGCCAACTGGTTGATGAAGAGTGAAATCGATAGTTAGGCTACCAAGGAATGCCTATCCACTCAGCTTTAGGACGGTAATTGGTCCGATCAGATCCTTCTCTTAGGTTCCTTTTTTTTTTTGGTACCGTAAAAAGGGTTGGAGGGGGGCATTTCAGCGTGGCTATCAATTCAGTGACCGATCAGGTCCATCTCTTAAATCGGTCCATCTCTTAATTGATGGACCGGTTTAATCGCGAAGCAATATGCAAAATGACCGGTCCACCAATTCAATGATGATCCGGTCCAACTAAAAATTACATTCGGCTGATAATATCGTGCACATGGCAAATTTTCAGGCAGGCGACTAACTACCTGCTCTCGTTAATGGTTGAAGATGGAGTCATCGCGAGCGTGGCCCCTCCGTAATGGTTCGAATATTAAGGGGCGCCCATGGAGAAAGGCAATGGACGCATGGGTCCTTTCGCCGCATGCTGCCGTCCATTGGACGAGGCCACTTTCATGGGTCTACATTAACTGAGTAATGGTGGAGGGGTCCCATTTCAGTACGTGAACCTCGTGAAAGTTTATTTTTGTGGTGCACCTAAACAACGGACCCTTCCAAGCACTCAAACGTAACTTGATGGAATCCCTTGGAGAAATCCTATGGCTGGAAAGGCCTCGACAAAGCTTGAATAAATTTAGGTAGATAGTGCAGCAGATCAGAATACTTAGCTGGATCCTAGCCATATACAGACCACGAGAAATTATGTATCATGTTTCCTCAAGAAAGAAACAAAAGAAGAAAAAAAAGGATAAATTAGAGCCATGGACTTTTATATATGTAATCCCCATGGACTCTCAACTTCTTTTGCGAGCTTGTGGGGACACGGTTGCATGTTTGTCCATTCACAAAGATGCTTAGGTATTGCATGACGTTAATAGAAGAGAGTTCGTCATCGATTTAGCAATCTATCGTAAAGAAAATTCTATGCCATGGTTAGACTTGACGCGGTCTTTTCTCCTCCTTTAAAATATTATTTTATTTTACTTTCACTTGAGAAATATAGTGGGATGCAATCATTCCGACTAGCTTTAGCTGAGGCTCTACATTATTACTAATTAGAAAGGTATTCGCTTTTATCCGATCAATGAATCTAATATCGAAAATTAGAATAAATTTTATTTTATTTAAATTAAAAAATAATTAAATAAAATTATTCTTCATTTGAAATTTAAGTTAAAAAAAATTATCCAAATATGTTAAAATTATCTAATTATTTTTTTGATATTTAAACCAGCACGAACTCTTTTCTCCTTCGTTCTGATCACCCAACGTCCACTGCGCACTCCCCGAACTTCCAATACGATCGCGCGCCTCCCTGCTTCGCCGTTTGTCTCCGATCGCTGATCTCCTCAAGTTGGTCTGCTCTCTTTCATTCTTACCATCTAACACGATCCCCTCAAGTTGGTCCGCTCGTCTCCGACCGTCTCCCTCTATCTTGTTGATCCTCCGTCGGTTGCCACCTCCTTCCATCATACCGAAGAAACATACTCTTCGCTCTCCCGTTGGTGCTTCTGTCTCCCTCCATTATGCCAGAGCAATGTCTACGCCCGGAGGCCGGTGCAAGAAATCCCAACCGGTAAGTATTTTCCCCCAATTGAAACCCTAGAAATGGTTTGATTCAAATTTTTGTTGTTTATGATTGAATGAGAAATAATTCAAATTGCATGCTCAATGATGCCTAATTGATACAAGTGAAAGGCAATTTATACTTCGTTGTGCATTATTTGTACACCGATATGCATATTTAGTATTTTCATACGGTTTCAGGGCTTAGGATCCTTAAATAAAAAAAAAATTATCTTTTTCACTAAATATTTTCTTATATATTATGTGTAATGCCAAGACCTCCATTGCGTTGTACTACAGGTTCAAACTAAACGTAAGAGGGCTGAGTTATATACCGAGAAGTTGGAGAGTAAATACTCTTCAAGTTCATTGTATAGAATGCTGAATACTAAAAAGAAGGGAAGAAGAGTATAAAGGAGTCAATCTCAGATGCACAAATGGAGCTTCTACAGAAGACACCATTTATACACTTCCTTGATATCCCAAAATTGTCTATCAATCCAAATTGGTTGCATGTGCTCATCAAGCGGTTCGATGAGCAAAGAGGTATATTCATTATCGATGATGGCTTAGAACTGAAGCTTGAAAAGGATGAGCTCGCCGCAATGCTTGGCCTCCCTCTCACTGGCCTACCAGTAGAACTTGACGAGGAGGGGGCACCCTCGAAAGGCAAAACATATAATGAATTGCTTGAGGGTTCTCAAGATGGGGGGCATAGAAATAATCTTGAGAAACTACTAAAGTTTTATATTGGCTCTAAAAGAGAGAAAGAGGTGAAAGCTTTTGTTCTGTCTTCATGTTGGCTGTGTTGAACATGATACTTTTCTCCTTGTCTACAAAAGGGATGCCAAGATTTATATATTAATATGTTGACCATGTTGACAAGTTGGGAGAGTTCGACTGGGGGATGGCTGTTTATACATTTTTGATAGAGAACATAATATCCAGTCATCGAGCGATACATGATTGAGAAAACAATGCGAAGCCATCATCCAGTTACTTAAATGGTTGTGCTATCAGTTTGTTGGGAAGTGTCAAGTTCAATTATACTGTATTAATTTTATGTTTTATAGTAAATAACTTTGTAGTAACAATAAGCTTGCTAATATCTTTTATTATTATTTGATGCAAGCTTGGTTTTTAGAGAGGGTTCCCTCTATCTTGACACCCCTAGGTGATAGGGAAGCAAGACCCCGTCTCTTCAAGTGGAAGGTGAAATGGTGAAAATATATTAATAAGATTGAAGAGAAGATCAGTGGGATTACCATTGATAAAGTAATATCGTCATATGTTATTTGGTACTGAACATCTCTGATATCATACTGCTTTGTGATATAATAATACTGTCTTATTGATACTTTATACTTTCATCAGATCAAAGAGTATCAGCTTGCCCCCTTTGAGCACAAGTACCTCAGTGGAACATCTATTGGTGCAAGTATTTTTCAGATGTATGCTGATAGGGCTGCTACTGTTGAGAGGGAGAGAAGAAAGAAGAAACAAATGGATGTTGTCGGCACATCTTATGGTGTGGATTTTTAGAGTCTTGTGCAGAGGGTCGAGATGCTTGAACAAAGCAATAAGAAAAGGATGATGAGATCTTGATCTTGAAAGCAAAGATCAAGTCATTGAAGAGAAATTGCAGAAAATTTTGCCGCATTTTGGAAAGAAATAATCGTGGAGTGATATTTTATGATTTTGACTCATCCGACTCTGGGTCTGAATCATATGCATCCTCATCTAACAATGAGGATAACGATGATGCCAAATCCAAGAAAAAAGTTGAGGAAGAAGAAAAGAAGAAGAAGAAGTAGGAGGAGGAGGAGAAGGAGAAGGGACAAAGGACGATGAGAAGAACGAGAAACAAGAAGAAAAGAGGAGGCAAGAAGGGAAGAAAAGGAGGAAGAAGAAGAGGAGGAGGAGGAGGAAAGATGAGAGCAAGAATGATGATCATGATCATCATGATGATCATGACCTTGGTGGAAGTCATGGGGGTAATGAGGATGCCAACACTGAGGAGGAAACAAGGATGGAGGGCCTTCTTCAATTGTCAAGAGGTTGAAGGAGAGGGTGGATAGGAAGTCGACATTAACCAAGATGGTGAAAGACTATCTAGTTGGCAGCAAGTACAAAAGGAGACGCAAGAATCCTACGACAACCATTAATGCTCCTAGTGATAAGGTAAACATTTACCAATATATTTCTGATACTACCTCTAGTAGTTTTATATGTTTCTGATTCCATCATCTGATATTTTTTTATACCATATTGATATTGCTTTACAGTCATTTGATACTTTCTTTTAGCTACTTGATACATTTTAGTGCTAAGTGATACTTTCTTAGTTCTAGTTTTTCTGATACTGTTATGGTAGTTTTCTGATACTTTTTGGTAGTACATTGATATTATTTTGTAGTTATTTGATACTGTAATTAAATTATCTGATACTTTTTAAGTACCAACTGATACTTCGTTGTATGCAGAATGTTGCCGTAATAGATGGTGGCACGGCTCAAGATAGTAGGTATGAGCATATGGTTGCAAGATTTTATACCAATGATAGGTATATTTGAAATTATTACTTTCTCTAGTACTTGTAAGTGAATTATCATTATTTTAGAGATCTTATTTGGAAGGAAGATACCACATATGGTTCTATATGGGTTGAAGACTTGAGCCTACGTAAATTATTATCTTCCGAGACAATATCTAATGATATAAGTTGAATTATATTATAGGATAATAATATTATAAAGTTTTCTTTAAAGTTTGTGAATTCTATTTGTATGAATAAACAGATAATCAATTGTTGGATGCGAATAATGAAACTATGCCCAATGAAGAAAGCTCTAATAGACAATGCAACATCTCCTACCTGTGCACGGAGTCCATGATATGAATTATCTATATTTTTTATTCTCAGTGTCACATCTAAGCTTTGTAAAATGATATTGAGCTGCTAACATATTTCTTTTCTAATTATTGGCGGTATGAAATGTTAAATCATTTCTGAAAACTAGGTGAATATCCAGATAAAGGTGCTATGGAAAACATCATAGGGGGATGACAAACATCATGCATTTATCTTTTAATCATATTTCTCCTTACATACTTGCCATATGTCACTACATAATGCTTTCACTCAATACCACTGATAAGTGGCACTGGCACCTTTTGGTATTTGATACCATGCGTGAAAAATTTTTGCACTATGACTTTATAAAAGTTCAATAGTAAAAGAACTGTCGAAACTATTGTAAGTATAAAATCTCAATTTCATTAATCACTCTTTGATGTTTATGGTAATTCTGATAAGTGGCATTGGCATCTTTTGATGTTTATGACAATTCACTGGTCGGGTTGCTCTTGCTCGCTTATTTTATGGTGCTTACATCATTTTATCTCACGGGCTGTCTCAAGCCATATTGATACTGATAGGAGTTGGTTGGTTTTCTTGCTCTATCACTCTGCCCATGGCAATTCGCTGGTTCGATACTAACAAATATAAAATGGTTTGACATAGGCGAGCTTCTTCGAGCTATGGTTGAAATATTGTCGGGATATTGTGCTTGAAGACTACTCTGTGGAATACATATCAGATTATCGAGATCAAGACGGAGATGTTAATTGTGAGGTCCATGTTTGCCTATGGGTTGAGTCCTTCTCCAGGAGTAGTGCGAAATTCTGGATAGCAGCGAAGACTTGCAGTATGGACTGGTATAGGACTCATATGGCACACCATATTTTGATGGATCACAGAAGCACTCAAAGGGAGGGCATTGAGAAATACATAGCTGAGCGACATAAGGATTAAGTATTATTTATTGTCAAATATTTTAGACATTTGATGTATGGGCATTATTTTGGATATGTTCAATTACTGTGGTGCTACCTTAAGTTGCAATACTATGATATGTTCTTTTGGATATGTGATACTATGGCAGGATTTGATTTTTGATGAATTTGAAAAGTTGTCATCTTTCATACTAATGTAGTATTGTTTAGTATTGGTGGTACTATTTACCATTATAAATTATTAGATGTGTGCCCT
>KE505527.1:153035-167567 GCA_000441515.1 Elaeis oleifera
ACCAAGGGCATATATTCTTGGAGTGGGTGAATGAAGGAAAGAGGAGCCCACCCCTTTTTGTTGGGCATGGAAGGAGAGAGAGAGGGGCCACGCCCCCTCTCTTGTGCACTTAAAACCCTAATGGGGAGCCAATAGTTGGTGCCCCAACTACCTGCCTTAAACATCATGTGGCGCCTCCTCATCTTGCTTTATAAGATGAGGGTGCCACATCCACTTCACTTTTGAGGCACGAGCCTTTCCAATTGGATCTGATTTTTTTGAAAGAAAATCAATTAAAAGACAAGTGACCTTATGAGATAAAGACTAACCTTTTTAGTCTGATTGGATAATGATTTGGAATCAAGAAAAGATCTATTTAAGGAGATAGTCTCTTAGAGTTTTAGGCAATTGAATTTTTATGCTTTTAGATCTCTCTCTCCTTCTCCACACCATCTCTCCTTCTACCTCTCTTTCCAATGCCCAAGTGTTGGGCATCCTATCTTTTCACATGCCCAAGTTGAAGAGGATGATTGCTTCTACATCAAAAACAAGGAGAAAGGCTGCTGTTCAAATGTTGAGTTCGTAGTCAAAGATCAAAGATTGATCAAAGTTTAAAAGGCTGAGATCCTACTTAGAGAAGAAGGATCTATAATGAGAAGAAAGGTTCAAAATTAATCCCGATGGATACCTATGGAGGCCGGACATGCATGCAGCCCAAGAACCTTCAGATCCAAGATCATCGGTTGCGGTGTATTTCAACCCGTGCAAGGTATTAAGATCTGATCTCAATTTTAGTTTTAATTTTAAATTATATGTATGTCTTAAATTCAGAACTCAGATAGATATAGATTAAATCTATAGCATGTGGGTTAAAGGGTTTAACTTAGATCTATTTCCGCTACTGTTTCAAAATATTTTAAAATCTATACATGCTAGTCTATCTGATTTTCTAATAATATCATGCCATCTCATGCCTTAAAACTTGTGTTAAACTGATAAAGGGCTATATTAGCTTCCACATGGGTCTTAAACCTAATACAAAAGGACTCTACAAGTCCCTCCACACCAAGATAAAGCTGTGCCTTCCTTTTTGTGCGCCAACATAAAGATAGAGTCCATTGCCCATTGGACTCTATCATATTAATGTGAAAAGAGGCCATGTGGTGCCATCTAATGGCTGCCCACATCAAAGATTAATTCAAATTAATGTCTAATTAATTTGGTTCACAAATTAAATCAGGTTCAAACTGAATTTGATCCAAAAGTAGGAGCTAGGGTTAGCCACATATACTAGCATGCTCACCGACTAACCAATTGGATCAATTGATCCAATCAACCTTATCAAATCAACTCTTTGATCAATTTTCTTATGTGTGTGACCTATTAGGCTCCATATCTAGCCAGCAGTAGGTTCGGGTGCATCTTGACCTAATTCAATTAGACCCTTTCTTAATCGATTAAGGTCCAATTCATGCCAATCCGAATTCAGTAATTAGAAAACCTTCTAATTGAAGAATGAATTAAAATTATTAATTTATTTAAACTTATAAGTTAAGATTGATATCTAGAAATGTATCATGACTATCCAAAAAATATGATATTTGATAAAAATATCAAAAATATCCTTCAGTGGTAAATTACCGTGTAATTTAATCCTTCGATCATCCTGCATCCTGAATTTATTTATGAGTATGGATTTATGTCAAACTCAAATACATATTCTTGTTGATTCTCCATCAATCAGTGATAACTCTAATGAAGTATTAGAAATTCTATCTAATCTTCATACTGCTTTAGCTAAAGACTTCTCAAGTTATCTAGAGATGAGAATATATAGGATGTCATCTCCTCTTACTAGGAGTGATCGATTCCTTGTTGACCTACTCGCAACCTCCATACACACTCTACTATATTCAGAACACTCCGTTCATGACTTAATGCTATGATTAAATATGAACCAAAATATGGACTCATATACACAAGGTTCTACAGTGGTCTCAAGTCTAAGGATCACTTGCACAACTTCTACTTAGAGAACAATCTTTTGACATGCATGTAACGCTTTATAAGATGTTCTCTATCGGTGAGTCAATTCAGTGGACTCATTCCTTAATAAGCACCTATATCATTGTATTAGTCTCCCCATATAAGTGGCTTATGAGATTAGCCACCCTCTCTGTCGAGCATATATAAGATGTGCCAGTCTATCCGAAATATTGATCTCTGACTCAATGCTCCCACGATCAGGAATGTTTAAGATTAGAGTTTTAGGATTTTAGATCTCACAGGCATGACCTATTCATGTCTCCTAAAATCATTATTCTAATCGGGGTTCATCACAATCTTTAACATAGAAAGATGCAACTGAAATGATGAATCATAATACCTCAGTTTATTAATATCAAATAAATGTCATTACATGAGTTGAAAGATGATACAGAAAAATCCCATCACATCATCCTTGTGATTGGCTTGTAGGGCACTTACTCTTTTTATCTGTTGGCGAGTTGGGTCACACCAGGCTCCACATCTGACTCCATGCCTGATCCAGTGCGGATCTCCACACCCCAGTTTCAAATCCGATTGTTGAACGGTCGGGTGATCACCGCCATGTGATTTTAAATGGTTGGATCTAGCCATTTGATCTTTCCATCGAGTCAACATGGGTCGATCCATTCGGGTTTGGTGCCTTCCAGGTTGAGTCAGCCTGGTTACCATATTTGGGGGTCGGGTTGACCCAGCCTCTTTCTTCTCCATTTCATTGTTGTTTCTGATGGTAGCCACTGCCAGACCACGATCAACCACAGTCCAAGCACCTCCTCCCCAGCCCCCCCAAATCACATTGTCCACAGTTAAGCTGGCCGTCGAGCTTCCCTCCTCCCCTCCAAAGGGGCAGATCTCCGGAGCATGGAAGCGGCCGCATCGAAGGCAGACTACATCCAAGTTCTCATAGACGAACCATTGCCATCAAGGGCCATCCGATCCATCTATGAGCATCCCCGGCCTCAACGGGCAGCCGAGGTCAAACTTGATGCACGCCCTCATAAAGCCCAACCTTTTCCTTCCCACCATGCATTTATCAGACTTTAAAAAGATATCTTATTTAAGAAAATTTTTGCATTGAAACTTATACATTAAAAATAAGAAATATTTTTATGATATAATATTATATAAAATAATTTTGATACTTATTATAGAAGAAACCCACCGGTCGAGATCAATACTCCATAGGAGCGTGTCCAAGATGATGTGGTGAGGTGTCACACCAGCTATGAGCCCAAACAACACCCATACAGCCAGCCATGCAAGTGAAGTCTACATTTGACACCCACGACTAACAACCTATATGGAGGAGTGAAAGAGATTTCTCCCATGACAAGGGCTAGAATGTGGCCTATCGACCTGTAGAGCTAGGCCTAATAAATATAGATTTTGGCTAGCAGTCTACGGGCTCAACCTTCAAATAAATAGATAGGAAGGAGACCCCAAGGTATGCGAACTCATTTCGCCCTTGCTATCTTTCTCTCCACTGTTCCCAAAGCTCCAGCCAACTTAAGCATCGGAGGATCCTCTATCGAAATATCCCGACGATTGCAGACTTCCTTTACAGATAACCTCTGACATTATGGATCCTAACAAGCATCCAGCTCCAGCCATGTAAGCACCTCTCTGGAGCCTTGCGACAACAAATTAGCACTAGAGGAAGGACCACGGATCCTTTGAGAAAAAGAGAACATGATGCGAATGAGAGCACAAAACTCTACTGCCTCCTATTGGCAATCCATCTGCTGCAGTCGAAGCAATGCTGCTCTTGAATCCATCGCAGTACAACTTCTAGCCATAATAGATCCATCACTGTTCAAAACCCTATATCATTAGATGCAGGCACAATTGGTACTATACTATAACTCCAACAAGTGATGGAGCAGCAGCGACAGCCTATGGAATCGAACCCTTGAGTGGTTCCTTGCCATCTCAGCTAGTAATCTCATTCCTAAAGTTTGAAACCCGCCTTCCGATGGCATTCCTACCACTCCATTGCTATTTTGGTTCATTCTCCTTCTTGTCAAACTTAAGGGAAGGAGTATAGTAAAGAAGCCCTTCCTCCATTGGCAATTCAATCCCAGCCTATCCCCCTAAGCCTGGGAGATCCTGGTGTGAGGAAGAGCTCAAGAAGAGAGTTCGAGACATTGAGCATTGTTCAGCAAAGTTTAGATTGGGCCTCACCAGAGCAATGATGGCCCGACTTCAACTATCGACCACCATTCACCCAGGTCATCCTAAAGGAATCGATCCCAAGCCAATTCAAAGTACCTCAATTGGAGCCATATGATGGCTCCATGGATCCCCTTGATCACTTACAAGGTTATAGAACCCTCATGATACTCTAGGATGCTTTAAATGCTCTATGGTGTCTTGCCTTCCCAGCCACCTTCAAAATTTGGCACAGGCATGGTATTCTGGACTTCGGGCAAGGTCTAGTTGTTCATTACCCACTTTAGCAGCTGTCGACCTCAATCAAAGAAATCGGACAGCCTCTTCTCTCTCTGACAAGAAAGGATGAATCGATAAGAAGTTTCTGAGGGATTATACTGACCTGCTAACCTGAGCTCAGAAGTACATCTAGGTGGAAGAAGCCTGAAAACTCCAAAGGTAGGTAGAAGGGAAGAAGATCTTCGATAAGAAGAGGAGTCAAGAAGACCCACGACTAGCTCGAACTAAGAGGATCTTTCCAACCATGAAAGAGCTACTGTCTGAGGAGTCCCCCCAATGGTTCAACAGCTACGCTCCTCTATCCACCCCTCAATCCCAGATTCTGATAGAGATTGAGGACCAAGGATATCTGTAGCGACATGGGTCGATGAAGTCCCCTTTAGACAGGAGTAGCAGGTGGAGGTACTATCACACCGAGATCATGGCCATAACATCGAGTGCCACTAGCTCAAAGATGAAATTGAAGCCTTGATCTATAGAGGCTACCTCGGCAAGTTCGTGTGAGAGTGGAACAATCGAAACCCCAATGAGGAAACAATGACAATTGACCAACGACCGGCATCATCAATGCCATCTCCACCCTTGCTAGAGGCACGGAGGGCATGAGATAAAATCGAGGAGATAAAGGGAACAACACCCCGAGGGCATCACACTTCTTGACTTTTAGGGGAAGTCACTAGCATCATCATCCTATTACCGATGACAGCCAATCCCGATGTAAATACACTTTCCACTTATAATGAAAATCTATTTGATATTTTATTTATGATGCTGTCTGGAGGATAAGGTCACCAGCCGACCCAGAAAAGGAAAGGCTACAGCAAAAGCCATGTCAAATGATGCAAAGCCCCAGCAATGATGTCCTCGAAAGCAGCCTCAGAAGGTTCATGCTGTGTATGACAACTCAATCAGATTCTCTGCTGATCTCCATGCATAAATGAAGCCTCGAGCCTCGAGCCTCCCAAGGATAGGTGTCCAGAAGAGAGCGAAAAACTCTTCGAGATTTCCATAATGTGGAGGCCTTACTGTTGGGATGTTGGTGCATGTGTGGTGCTCCCAAGCCTTGGGAGGTCATAAGAGGAGCCATGGACTTGGTTCCAGGATTCTAAGACTGGCTTGGGTCCTAGGGTGAAGGCTGTCAACCTTCAGGGTCTTGAGGTTCAAGAGTTTTGGGCCTCAAGGGGCTAACTTGTATTGGGTCAGATTTGGATTCAAAGGTGAGATTGGGTCAAGTCATGGGTGTACATGGGTTTGGATGAGTGCAATCTCATGTGGGTTAGCCATGAAAGTTTTTGAGCTAGGGTTTATTAGGATTCATATGGAAACTCTAGGGTATATAAACCCATATATTGTAACAGTTTATAAAGTGATCAATATACAGTTTTTCTTCCTATTCCTCCCTCTCTCTCTAGTTGGCATGAGAAGACTAGTGCTAGCGCTAGGAGAGAGTCCAATCTGCCAGGGACTCTCTCTCCTAGCAGGATCCAGGTTCCCCAAAGCCCCATGCCTCTAGAGGAGGGTGTGGAGAGTTGTTCCAGAGGTGGAAGAGGGGAGGAGGTGCTCCCCTATGCTGTTGGAGGAGGATCATGTGCGGGCAAGTTGCGTTGGTTGTTAGAGTGTGCGCTGGTGGTCCCTGTTTGATAGGGACCCTCTCACCACCTAAATCTGGTTTTATGTGCTAGTTAAACAATGAGGGCTCTATCAGATATCCTTAATATCTCGATAGATCATCCAAAAGAGATCGAAAAGGTGGGAGAAGAGGCACACAAGGTAGAAGCGCGCAGGTTGAATTTTTCCATGGAGTCCCTATCATATAGGGACTCTCCACATCCAAGGAATCTGGTCTAGATTCATCCAGATCTACTAGCCATAAGGATTCACATCCCTAGCTCTAGTTTCAAGAGTCTTGAGATTGAAAGATCAGATCTGGAGGTGCATCCCAAGTCCCGAAAAGCGAGGGAGATGCGAACTATGTCGCTGCTGCAGGATTCTTGATGCACAGCAATCTAGGATATGGTGTTTGCTGTCCTTAGAGAGTCTAGATCATCATGGACTCTTATACAGGGCTCCATAATAGATCTCCTCAGGTCTACACAAGTGCACAGTGGTCTTAACAATTGATATCAGAGCCTAGTAGAGCATGGAAGCGAAGGAGAAGTCACACAGGATGAAACCAGAAATCTACTGCAAAGGATCCTGAACGCCTCGTGTTCATAGAGCTATTTCTTAATGCCCAAGTTTCAGATATTTTTGGCATTGAAACAGTAAGTTCTTGGGTTAACCATGTATCTATTGGTTTAATTGCAGGCTGATCTAATCTTGGGAGGATTAGGAGAAGGAAGTGTCAATAAGAGGCTATTTGCTGAAATCTGCACACCTATTCCATGATATGCCTCGGATCCATCTTATTTTCCTGAGTTTTGACCAACCGAGAGTAGTGGGTTGAAGATGGAGACTGAGAGGATAGATGGAAAGGAAATTTCTCGAGGTGAAAGGTTTGGGTGCATGATTTGCTGGTCCAACATTGTTTGGAGGCGATCTTGGTGGAAAGGTCAGAGAATATGACAGTTAGGCGATAGGATTCTCTAGGGAAGATGGGCAGCATGGAGCTGTTGGTGGATGAGAAGTATTTGGCATGTTTGGCATGCTAGAAGAGAGGTTCCTTAAGGGGTAATGGTCAAGGTAGAGCTAAAGAAGTGACTATACAATTTTGGATGCAGGAAGGCGGAGAAGTAGTCGAGGTGCATTCAATGGTTCGACCAAAGCATGGATTTGCAGAGCCTTAGGATGATGGAGATGGATGATCTACATAGTATCATAGCTCGTTCAGCAGAGGAGGAGGTCCTCTAGTGGTTTCATAGGTATCCATAGAGTGCGGAAGGTCCGAAACGGCAGCAGCGATGGTGGAGGTTCAGCAGGAGGTCCAGCAGGGCAGCGCTAGGTAGCTGATCTTGGATCAGGTTTTGTCTTCTACAAGGGCACCAGAAGGAGTCACGATTCAGGTAGAACACCGGCCAGAGGTGCCTCTATAGGTGAAGGATGGTTTCATACAGGTTTGGAGTCAAGGGGTGTAGGGATGGAGCCAGTTTCTAGCACCAACATTGGTGATGCACTGCATAGTTCTATGCGAGATGTGCAGGCACTGGAGAGCCAGGATCTGGGGAGACCGTATCAGATATGTTGTTGCAGTAAGAGAGGACCTGGATACCTATGAGGAGGCTAAGATGAGCCTTAGGTTGAGATAGATGGGTCTGAACCCAGGACAGGGTTTGAGCTGTAGTTCCTCCAGGTGATGCTGAAGAGACAGTTGGTGCAAGGGTAGAAGAGGATAAAGTGCTCGGATAGAATTCTCTAGGTTTAGTCACTGGGTTTGAAGAGTTGGATGAGCTCTTAGATTTCAGAGGTGCCCACAGGATACAGTGTATCTAAAATGGCTTCGAAGGATCTGCAGAGTGCGGAGGGTTCGAAGGGCCAGCGATAGTAATCGAGATGCAGCGGCAGGCCCAATAGGACAGTGTTGGATGGTTGGCCTTGTGTGACTTAAGTACAGAGTCAACTTCTGTGACATCAGATAGACTTTGGATTCAGGTGGAGCATCGGATAGAGATGGCTTCACAAGTGGAAAGGGTTTCAGTATTAGTGAGTGCGGGTTTAGAAATGCTGTGATTTCTTGAGGGAGAGTGAGTGATGCTACTGCCAAGCAGAACAGAGCCTACAAATTCTAAGATGGTGCCAAGAATAAGCAAAGGTCTTCAACTATGGAGATGGTCATCCCAAAGGTCTCCCCATGGGTGCGCAGAAGCTAAAGAAGATTGACATCGATGATGGAGATTTGCATAGGGAGCTGTCAGGGTGTGCAACGACAGTAAGATCGTGCAAATGGATCATGCGAAGGTTTGCCAAGGCTTGGAGATACCAAGGTGAAGATTGTTGATGCATGTATGGTGCTTCCAAGCCTTGGAAGGCCATAAGAGGAGCCATGGGTTTGATTCCAAGATTCTAAGACCAGTTTGGGTCCTAGGGTGAAGGCTATCAGCCTTCAGGATCTTGAGGTTCAAGGATTTTGGGCCTCATGGGGCTAACTTGTATTGGGTCAGGTTTGGATCCAAAGATGAGATTGGATCAAGTCATAGGTGCACATGGGCTTGAGTGAGTACAATCTCATGTGGGTTAGCCATAAGAGTTTTTGAGCTAGGATTTATTAGGGTTCATATGAAAATCCTAGGGTATATAAGCCCATATATTGTAATAGTTTGTAAAGTGATCAATATACGGCTTTTCTCCCTATTCCTCTCTCTCTCTCTTTTGTTTGCATGCCACCCAAAGAGCAGTAAGGAAGGATTCATAAGAAGACTAGCACTAGCGCTAGGAGAGAGTCCAATCTGCCTAGGAGTCTCTCTCTTAGTAGGATCCAAGTTCCCCAAAGCCCCACACCTCTAGAGGAGGCCATGGAGAGTTGTTGGAAGAGGGGAGAAGGCGCTCCCCTATGCTGCTAGAAGGAGGATCATGTGTGTGCAGGTTGCTATTAGGGTGTGTACTACTAGTCCCTGTTGGACAGGGACCCTCTCACCACCTGGATCTAATTTTATGTGCTGGTTAAAATAGCAAGGAGGGCTCTATCAGATGTCCTTAAAGTCTTGATAGATCACCCAAAAGAGATCAAGAAGGTGGGAGAAAAGGCACACAAGGTGGAAGTGCATAGGCTGAATTTTTACCATGGAGTCCCTATCATACAAGGACTCTCCTCATCTAAGAAATTTGATCCAGATTCATCCAAATCTGCTAGCTCCAAAGATTCATGTCCCTAGTCCTGGTTTCAAGGGTCTTAGAAGTGGAAGATCAAATTTGGAGGTGCATCCCAGGTCCCGAAAAGCGGAAGAGATGCGAACTAGGTCACTACTGCAGGGTCCTTGACATACAGCGATCTAGGACATGGTGTTTGCTGCCCTTAAAGAGTCTGGATCGTCATGGACTCTTGTGGTGGGCTCCGTCATAGACCTCCTTAGGTCCACATAGGTGCATGACGGTCCTAACATGGAAAGCCCAATATGGCCCATTATAGTCGAGATGGCCTATTGTAGCCATCATCATGGCCTACTATAGCCATGGATGATGTACTTTAGCCACATGATCTACTGTAGCCATCAACGTGGCCCACTATAGTCATAGATGGATCACTATAGCTATCAATATGACTCACTATAACCACGGATAGACCACTATAGCCACATAGCCTACTATAATCGAGACGGCCCATTATAGCCGTCAATGTAGTCTACTATAGCCACGGATGGCCCATTGTAGCCATCAGATCCACTATAGCCGAGATGATTTACTGTAGCCATCAACGTGGCCTACTGTAGTCACAGATGACCTACTATAGCTATGACGGCCCATTGTAGTCATCAACATGGCTCAATATAGTCATCAGTAGCCCACTGTAGCCACACAATCCATTATAGCTAAGACGACAAATTATAGCTATCAACATGGTCTACTATAGCCACAAATAGCCTATTGTAGCCGTCAACATGGTCCACTATAGCCATGAATGGCCCGCTGTAGCCAATCGAGGTAAGTCCTCAAAAAATCCAACATGCCTCATTGTATCTACACGTCCCACTATAATTGAGATGGCCCACTATAGGCATCAACATGGCCCACTATAGCCATAGGTGGCCCATGGCAGCCACATAGCCCACTATAGCCAATAAGGACTAGTCCCCTGGAGATCTCATACTACCAGTGGAAGTCGGTGATGATTGCAACAGAAGAGTTGACTCATCCTAAAGGAATAAAAGAAGCAATGGATGACGCACCAAAAAGAGCCTCAATGAAAAAATATTTTCATTCAAAAGATTTATTACATTTCAATTGAGCAAAGCTCATTATAATAAAAAAGAAGAATGGATCAAAAAAATGGCCCAGCCAGCAATCTCGAAGCACAAGCTAGGTGTCAGGATGATGCAATCCTAAATGGAGAATGCAGGACTCCCCGTTCAACAACACTCACCGACCTCTTCAAAAGAGCATTGGTGATGGTGTGGGTGCATCTCTTTTGAAATCCTACTCACCTTCACAACGCATCTCTAAGGAAGGTCAGAAAGCAGCTTTGGGCAAAAGGAGCAAGCCCTCTAGAAAGGTCCAAAATCTGACCGTGGAGGATAAGGCCCCTAAGAGCCTAGATGACTACCTCCGCAACCCCTCAACTAGAGCAATAGAATTTTTGATACCTCCCATGCTAAAGCAGGACGCCCTCTGAAGTGCTCCCTTAAAGCGACGGTGACCATCTGGAAGGAAGAAGATCTCCCAAGCTAGAAAAAGCACCAGCAACCCTCTGACATTGGACAAGGCAGCTCCACCATAATATTGAAGAGAATAACTAAAGCCATACCAGCCCCAGTTAGTAGAGCCTCTATTTAAGAAAGGACAGGCCCAGGTGAATTCAAGCATCCCACTAGCTGCACGATAGATATCGTCACCTTAAAGGTCTTAAAAGCTACACTTCCTACAAAGTAGATATCAGCATTAAATGCAAGCCCAGCTAGATCTCTAGACTGTACGGTTCCCTATCATATAATATCGAGGCGAATCATCCTTCTTGATTCATGAAAGCAATGTGGTGCCAGTCAGTATTCGATGCTTGGCACGTGCGTGAGTCTGAGACTTTCAAAAGTCCATTCATCACATGCAGGCAAAGCAGAAGCTTTGGACAATATTAAGGGAGATTTCAGCTTAAGCATGGAATCAAACCAACCGACCTACATAAGCCGTTCGAGCTCTTGATCAAGGCAAAGAGCTAATCACACCAACATCATAGAGAAGCAAAAGCTTCGAATGAGAGGTACACAGTGAAATACATAGTTTTCATGAAAAAAATTTTTATAAAACTTCATCGAGGCAAAGACAACAAAAGCAAGTATGGAAGGATAAAGACCTAGTCCTAATCTAAAGAGAATGCCCCGACCTCCTCATCACTATTATCGGGGTGAAGGTGCCTCACTTCCAGCTTTGGGACCATCTTCTTAATGGGTGCCTAGCAATCCTCGAGGCTTGGATGAACCCAGTCGAGGATACCTCGACAAGCTCATCCTCAAAATCCATCGAGGCTTTGAACTCCTTAATGCATCGGAGCCTGGCCTCAGCAAAAGCCTCTATCGCAATCTTGGTGAGCTCCACTCTACCCACAGGCACAGGAAGGTCCTCCCTAGGCCTCACCGACTCGTCCGATACCTTGGGGAGAGGCAACACTATGACTAAAATAGAATGCTCTGGCTGGGTGGACCTCGCCCTCTTGGATGAGGACCCCTCGCTTAAGAGTCTATCTTTTCTTGACCGCCAGCTTGATAGTAGACGATAATGGCTTCATAGCTACCAGACAAAGAAGAGGGAACCTTTCTCTAACAACTACAACAACAAAAGAGTGACTAATAGTCAAATAGAAAAGGACCCACCAGATGGATAGTCTATTTATACAGGCTATCAATAAAGCAGATCCAATCATCGAATCATCAGATTATGCCACTTGGTCGATTCTGAAGCGGCAGACCGTGCGACCCTTCATCGCACTCATATCCAATCAAACTACATGAGACAACTCACAAAACATGTTTCGGAACTTCCCCAACTCGCCATGTGGTGGGTCTTGGAAGGGTCCAGGAGCAGCCTCCAAATCTCCTCACTTAAGAATGCCATTCTATGACTCCTCAAACTCCATCCCTAATAAAGACAGCATGAGTTATGAAGCGATGCCTCCTTAAACTCCTAGGAATCTTTTCCATGGGCAATAACATAGACACGACCAAGAAGGGATCGGGTCATTGATCCAGCTATCAAGGCAGTTACTCCCTTCTCTCAAAGCACAAAAGCCGCTTCAAACTCAGAAGTGGGGGGTATATGTTACGGGAGAAACCCACCGACCGAGACCAATCCTCTACAGAGATGCATCCAAGATGATGTGGTGAGATCACACCAGCTATGAATTTGGACACTGCCCATATGGACAGCCGTGCAGGTGAAGCCTGTGTCGACATACATAACTAACAACCTCGATACGTGGGAGTAGGAGAGATTTCTCCCATGATGAAGGTCAAAATATGGCCTACAGGCCTACAGAGCTAGGCCTAACAAATATAGATTCAAGCTAGCAGTCTACGGGCTCAACCTCTAAATAAAAGAGATAGAAAGGGGACCCCCAAGGTATGCGAATTCATTTGCCTTTGCCATCTTTTCTCTCCACTATTTTCAAAGCTTTGGCTAACTTAATAATCGGAGGGCCCCTCACTGAAACACCTGACGAGTGCGGACTTTCTTTATAGGTACCCTCCAATGTCGTGGATCCTAACCGGCACTCAGCTCCAGCCACATGAGCACCTCCACAGAGCCTTGCAGCTATAATACGTGATTAGGAGTTTGCATATAACTAAATATTCATGAGATATTAGTTTGAGTTTTGCCTTGATGCCTTTTATCTTTACAGAGTCTTTTAGAGAAATCAAATCCTAGCCCTCTGATTATAGAATGGAAGTAGGTTTTACGACATTGGTCTATTTAATTGTTTAAAATGTAAACTCATATTGTATTTTTATAGACTTATTTAATTCATAAGAAGAATTTTTTCTCTAAATGTTCTTCCTAGGAAGCTGATTTATGGGAATATGATACTTAGAAAATAATTTTGATATATTTGGTTAGCCGTGAAAAAATTGTGTAAAGTATCTATTATATCCCTAATATAAAAAAAAATCTTATCCTATTCTACAAATTACCATTGTTTACAATAAAAATTTATGATAATTAAAGATACTTTTAGCCATAGATCATAGTAAAGAAGGGTTTGAGTTATTCAGATGTAGAGAATATTCATTTCAATCGTAGATGTTTTGATGGCTTAAAAATATATTTTTAGAAAAAAATCTTCGATTTTCATGTTGGAGAGATCTAGTACCACTCGTTATAGCAGAAAAAAGAAGAAATAGGATAGACACAATCAAATATATGGATTAGACTAAAGTCTACCGTTATGGGGCATGCAAGGCTTCACTATGAAAGAAGATAATAAGTACAAGAGGAGATCTCACACTCTCAATTCTCATATACAAATATCTTTCAACAAGAAGTACTCACCCTCACAAAAGCTCTCATAAAATTCTAAGAAAATCCTCTCACAGGCCTGCCACACTAGGGTTCTCGACGCCCCTGACCGCTTCTTGTGATACAAGCCACTACATCAAGTCTCAGCCTCTGTCCCTACTCTCATGGCCACTTCCACATCCATTACAGGATACTCACGGCTGGTGTTGATGCCCTGCTACAACTACTCACACCAAGCTACTCTCAACTAGTCTGCCTACTGCTTACGTCAAGCCACTCCTAAGCTTCTGCCACAGCTGCTCACAACAAGCTGCTTGTCCTATCTACTCCACAACTTCTCAGACATCTTTTATAGGTCAAAACCCAATCTATATCGAAATCATCCTTTCAAAAGGACTCAACACCTTTTCCGACTGTTGGATCTTTCCTGCAGAGCCTCCTGAGCCATCCGATCACACCTGATCATGTCTGCGCATGTTTCCCGCCATCCGACCGTGACCGCAAGCCCTCCTGGCTGCTGGATCATGAACAACCACTCTGTGAGCCATGATTTTCAACTTATGGACTACATCGGTCCACGACACCCGTGTGGACCTTGCCAACTCGCGCATACAGGGCACACAGTGTGGGTGCATTCATGTCTTGGGCCACGCACCCATATGTCCCCTGTTGGGTTCTGATCATGCAGTGAAATATAAATTTAAAATTTTAACATACATAAAATAAGTTTTACCACTTAAAACAAGCCGACCGAAACACAAGCCCAAGAATCATCTTATAGACTTTGTTGGTGCAAAATTCTACCAGAACCAGAAAAGCTGGAGTCGAGGGAGTCGCGGTCACCGTCGGGACCTGCAAAGGAAGTCTAAACCGGAGTTGGAGGTGCTCCGACAAGACCCTCCGACGCTCAAGTCAGTACTCTGTCTCAACAAAATAGAGTGCTCGAATGAGAATTTTAGCAGAGTT
>KE505527.1:197272-210818 GCA_000441515.1 Elaeis oleifera
CGAGTTTGCTCTGCCAACCTATGTGCACCTATGGGTAGATTTTAACCAATTATTTTCTAAATAATTTTTAGTAATTAGTTTTGCCCCAGACATCTCTTCAGTAAGCGTTTGCACCTCTACTAAAAATCTTGGTTAGATCCAACCATTAACATGACCATACTCAGCGTATCTCACTAAAGAATGATTAGGTCTGAGTTTGCTCAGCCAATCTGACCACCCATCAGAGAGACACGACAGAGTTATCATATTATGAATGATAATTTCAATAGCAGATAAGCACCAAACGTTTGTGCCTCCAATGATTATTAGATTAATGGACCCATTATCATCCACCTTAATGGGAGGCTATGATCGAGTTATCACCATAACTATTTATTTTAGGGACCTAATAATTTAGAAGATTTAATTAATATATTTTAGAAGATAGAGAAGAGATCAACTAGTAGTCGATAATCCTCCCACTGATTTCATCAAGTTATTGAATTGGACTAGAGACAAGTTGGTCGAAAAGCACCTAAATCAATCATACTAATTAACCCATGTAGCATGGGTTAGCTCGAATCAATGAGCAACCTAATCAAAAGCTGATTGACCACATTGATCAAGTAAGATCGGTGGAAAGGTCTGCCAAAGCTTGCCTTAGACACCATCAAAACGGTCAGGTAAGTGGGCTGCCAATTAAAGATCATCAATCAAGATGCCATACTTACCTTAGACACCATTGGTTTATCAGTTTCAATTAGGTCTATCAAAAGATTTGGGCTCGATCACTGAGCCACGATCAGATCCATTTAGTCCAATCAAAATAAGACTTGACCAACTACAACTATTGTATTTATCTAGAAAAATTCTGATTTAATTTAATTCAACTTTTGGTTAGATTTAATCAATTTTTTAATTAATTTATTAATTCTTTGATTCTAACCTTAGGTCTAACCCAATTAAAAAAGATCTAATCCAAACTAACCCATTACCTCATATTTTATGTAAATATCATTAGATCTTAAATTCACAATTCTAGATCTAAATGTTCATCTCTTAATTCTCAATTAAGTATAGCATTAACATGAGTTAAGATTATTAATTAAAAATATTTCAATTTATAAAATAATTTTATAAAATTTTCATGCAAAATTTTTCATTCATAAATGTGAGTCGACCCAACCCTGGAATGAGTCGACTCATCACAGTGAGTCAACACGTTCTCAAATGAAGTCGACCCCTTGTGATGAACAGAAAGCATCAATTTCATCTGAAAAATGAGTCGGCTCAACCAAACTTGGAGTCGACTCCAATCAAGGATGAGTCAACTCTCCAGGGACTGGAGTCGACTCGAACAGGAGACGAGTCAACTCTGCAGGCATGCCAGCAACAATTGTTGAGTTTCAAATCAAAAAACTTTTGCATGAAAATAGAAATTAAATCATAAATCACTTTTAAATCCTATCTAAACTTATTTATGATTTATTTCAATGATTAGATGTCGCTTCTTTTCTTACAAACAAAGTTTACATCATATACAACAGATCTTAAGATTTTTGGATCTAGGATTTTGCATAAAAGTAAGTTCTCTTCCTTTCATGGTTCTTCTTCATGGGATATAATCACATGGCACCCCTATATGTCATAAGAGAACCCCATCAAATAAAAAGTGAGAGTCTTTAAATTCTACTTGCTCTTATGACCGAATAGGCCTGGTGACCAACCCAATCAGAGTACTTTGCTACTCGGATATCTAATCTAATATTACATATGAGACTGATCAAATATCAGATCTGAATATAAAATTATTATATAAAATCTAAATAATAAAAATTAATTAAACTATATACATATATATATATATACACATGTCATAACGAACCTAGTACTCTGATACCACTGAAGGAACCGTAGGCATTCCATGCATGCATTTTTAAAAATTTTTGACCGAAGCATATCAGATTAAACCATTTAATCTTATTAGCATGCTATAAATCAGATCTAAAACACCTACACCAGGATATATAACATGGTATAATATGCATATATAAATCTGAAAATGAAAAATCAACAAGCATGATCATATCATCGCATGTAGTAGATCATATCTACAATAAGTATGAGTTCAAAACCCATCACCTGAGCATGGACAGCTGATTTCTACAACTGAATCCCATGGAACTGGGGTCCTACTAGTTGCTCACAACTGCACAAGATGTCCGACCTCCATGGATCATCCACTTGAAGCCCTACGCTGATCGGCCTTCCTAAGAATGCTAACTCACGTGAAGATCTTATAGATGGCTGATTTGTATGTCCTCTTCTGATCACACGGACTCTTCCAGATGTGAGAAGAAGGCTTAGGAGGAGGCAAGATGGTGGAATAAGAAAATGAGAAGAGTCTCTCAACTCTCCTTTTCTCTTCCCTCAAAATCCTAGTTGGAACCCAAGTGTACCCACCCAGAACCTCACACCCAAGAGGAATCAGATATCCTCTGTTTCACATATAGAAGGCCTACCCCTCTCACTGATTTTCACCCCACACTCTCTAATTTTTCATGATAATTCACCTGCATTTTGTCACACAAAACAAACCCCTTCTTAAGGGTGGCATGGGGATTAGATAGGATAATATAATCACTAGGTAGTTTAGTTTAAATTCAGACCAACTTTGAATTCAAAGCTTAACCAACCAATCTCTTATCTAGAAGGAGCATTGAGAAGTGGCAGGTTTTATTCTAGGCATGAGAAACCCCACATAAATCAAAATTTGTGTGAACATAAGAACGGCATGGAGATAAGGTGGTGCTAGTGTTCAAATTCAAATCCATTTGAACTTGTTTCAATCCAATTTGATCCTAAATCCAATCAAATTAGGTTAGACCCAATTAGATATTAGAACCTAATCTAATTAAGAATTGAACCAACTTGATTAAATTTTAATTCAATTAAAATTAATCAAGTCCAAGTTTTGATCAAATCAGGAATCAAATACCCCTAGTGATTAAGTCATCTCATAACTTAATCAGATCAAACCTAATTGAATCCAATTCAATTAGACTTGATCCAAATCTTATTATTCATCAAATTGAGCTAATTAATAATCTAATTACTAACTAATCTTTCTATAATTCACTAACCCTTAGCAAATTATTTATCATAATTTTGCATAAGGTCAATCATCAATCATATTGATGATTATATCCTTAAACGATTCTCAATCATTGATCATCCATCTGATCAGGTAAATTTTTTTGACTATGACCCCATAGGTTCGAATCTAAATTGATAGTACAGAAATAAATTTTATACTAATTGAAGTAACCATCTAGCAATGGTATCTGACGTCCAGATTGATCGGATAATTGCAAAGCAACATTCAAGAACCCTAGAATATGGCTACCATATAATTCATCCTTTTGATCCTCAATGCTTAAGATGACTTCAGAGTTAAACTGTCAACTCCTAATAAGTATATCCATAATGTGTCTCAACCTCATAAATCCTATGACTCCTCACAAGGACTATCCTGATCAAGATTTTGCTGAATTGAAACACAATGTAGCACTATCTCCTAAAAATAGGAGTGATCAATCCCATCTTAACTCCTACACTGATTTTACAAATACTTGACTGTGTCCAAAAATCTTTCATCATTGAATTAAAAATTCAAATAGTCCAGTACCAAAGCACAAAGAGTTGCTTGCAAGTCACTTTGGTGATCTCAGGTCGGAGGGACACTTATATCTATATCCTTCGTGAGCTACTCTTGACAACAGAGTACTCTACAGTTAAATTACGTTCAATGAGATGTACTCCTGTATCTCATTTGCATGCCATACCAGTGTCTCCACACTCTTTGACTACGAAGACAACCAACGCATATGGCACACAACGATCTATACTTGATAATCGCTATCATCCTAGTAATAGCCTATCGTTTGGTCATGAATAAGTTTAAGAACTAAATGATTAATTCTCTTTTATCGATTAAAATAGTCTTAAGGACTTTATCATATAAGAATTCATAATAAAAGATGTACACAATATGATGAAAAGCTAAATAAATTTATTAATAATCAATTCATATATAATTTACATACGATGAGCTCAACTGTCAACAGATTGACGATTGACTTTAGGATATAATTTTTATCATCTTCCTCCACAATGAACTGCCAAAATATAATCCAACAGTTTAGAGAATCAGATATAATAGCCTACAGATTCTGACTAACAACCTATGGCTCTATCTTCTGATAAAAGAGGTATGAAAGAGATCCTTAAAGGGAGGGTGGAGATCGAATTGGAAGGGGGACCTCCCAAAGAAAAAGAAGGCTCTCTCTCTCTCTCTCTTTGCCCTCTTCTTTTCTCTACTATTCTTAAGCTCCAACTTAGGCATTGAAGGGTCCCCCACTCGAACCCCCCCGATGAGTATAGACTTCCCTTGCAAGTCCCCTCCAACATTCTGGATATCGGATGGCGTCTAGCTCCTGCCACGTTAGCACCCAATCGGAGTCTCGTAGTAACAAATTAGTGCTAGGAGGGCCTAAGCTCATTTTAAGAGGAAGGAGAGTATGGTGTGGATAAGAGCCCACAACTCCATTGCTTCTTGTTGGCGATCTCCTCACCATAGCCAAAGCAGCACCGCTCAAGGATCCATTGCTATGCAACCCCTATTATGATGGACCCGCAACCCCTTGATGTCTTGGTCTACCAGACCCAAGCACTGACTAGTGCTATGCAACAACTCCAGTAGGGAGTGGAGCGGCAAAAGTGTGCAGAGCCAAGTCCTCGAGTAGTTCATTCATAGTGTAACTGGCAATCTCACTCCGGAAGCTTGAGATCTATCCTTCGACAACACTCCCATCGTACCCCTACACCCACACCCCAATCCTCCTCCCATCAGAGCCAGAGGGAGGAGGCTCAATCGTGGAGCTCTTCTTTCGATAGAGATTCGACTCCAATCTATTCTCCCAAGCCCAAAAAACTATGGTGGGAGGAGGAGCTCGAGAAGAAAGTCTAAGATATCGACTACTGCCTCGATGAGGTCTAGAATAGAGCTCACCAAGATGGCGATGGTATCGACTTCAACTCCAAACCTCTCTTCTCTTAGTTGTTCTAAGCGAACCGATTTCGAATTAGTTCAGTGTGCCTTAGCTGGAGTAGTATGATGGTTTTTGAGATCCTCTCAACCATCTAGAGGGTTATAGGACCCTCATGATACTGTAGGATGCCTCGGACACCCTCCTTTACCTTATTTTTCCAGCCACCCTTAGGAAGTCGACACAGGTGTGGTATTCAGGACTCCAACCTTGGTCCATCCACTTGTTTGAATAGCTCTGTAGGCTATTCGTTGCCCACTTCAGCAACAACCGAGCTCAGCATCAAAATTCTGACAGCCTCTTCTCGCTCCAATAGGAAGAAGATGAATCGCACGCAACTATATTGTGCGCTTTAATGCCACCATGCTAGAAGTGCACCACTTGATGAGGCAATGGCAATGTTGGTGCTCAAATGATGACTGTGGAATGAGTGCCTCATCTTCTCCCTCGATAAGATCTTCCTAAGAGAATATGCCGACATGCTGGCTCGAGCCCAAAAGTCCATCCAGACAGAGGAAGCCCGATGGGGTGGCTCACAAGCAGGTAGAAGGAAAGAAGACTTTCAATGAGAAGAAGGGTTCGAAAGATCCTTAGGTGGACCAAACCGAAGGGGATTCCTTCTGACCACTAAAGAGCTATAAACAGAGGGGCCTATCTTGATGGTTCGATGGCTATATCCCTCTATCCGCCCCTCAATCTTATATTCTGATGGAGATCGAGGGCCAGAAGTACCTACGGCAGCCTGAGCCAATGAAGACCCCTTTAGATAGAAGAAATTGGAGGAAGTACTGGCGTTTACATTGTAACCATGGTCATGATATTGGAGAATGCTTCCAACTCTAGAACTAGATCGAGGCCTTGATTCGAAGAGGTTATCTCAGCAAGTATATTCAGAAGCAACAAAATTGAGCACCCAAGTAGTCATGCTGGCATCGATTTGATGAGGAAAGCAATGGCAACTGACCGATGGCTGGGGTCATCAATGCAATTTCTGGCTTCACCGATGGCAAGGGGGGCAGAGGACCAAATTGAGGTGGCAGAGAGATGGTGTGCAGGATGTTGTTCTTTCCTGATGATGATTTTGAGAGGATTGTACTCCTCGCAGTGGCGCTGTCATTATGTTACTAATGATAGCAAGCCATGATGTAAATAAATTCTAGTTGATAATGAAGGTTTGACTAACACTTTATTCCATGATGCCTTTTAAAGAATGAAATTGCCTATCGACCTAGAAGCATGTGCTAAAGCAAAACCAAATGAGGCTCAATCCCAACAATCGCGCCCTTGATGCAACCTCAGAAGAACTCCTGGAGTTTGTGGTGACCCAATGAGGAACCAACCCCAAAACTATACATGGGCACTGGGCCATGCCTGGCACAGCCTAGTCTAGGCCCATCGGACCAGGGTCCAAATTGGCCATGCCAGGCATGGCCTGTTAACCCGAACCCTGGCCTGGCATGACCCTAGGCCCGAGGTCTAGCGGGCCGTGCCAGGCACGGCCCGAGGTCTAGCGGACCATGCCGCGGGCCTAATGGGTGGCACACGGGCCTGATGGGCAGCCCTTTTCTCTTTTTTTATTTTTTTAAAAAAATAGCCCAAATAGGTCATGTCAGGCATGGCCCATTTAAGTCCTTTACGGGCTATGCCTGGCACGGTCCATTTAGCATCGTTATGGACTATGCCTGGCATGATCCGTTTAATGCTGTTACGAGCCTAGCTCGACCCAACCCATAATGGTTATTTTTTTTTTAGAGGGGTTGATAACAGCTATTTTTAGGCTTTTACTATTTTAACCCCTCTTAAAGTCATAAAACAGCTAATTTGAGAGGTATTTTGAAAAATTAAAATATTAGATTTCTATAAATATCCCTCTCCTTTTCTATTTTCATCACACCAAATCAACTCTCCTCTCCTTCTCTACTACTACTCCTTTTTTTAGCAATATTTAGCAAGTATTCAATATTTAGCAATTAGCAAGTGTTCAAGAACTATACAAAAGGAGGATTAGTCCATCTATTGGAATCTTGGAGATCTTTGTTGAGGTCCTGAGGAGAAGTAAGGAACACAAGAGGAAGCTCACAAGTCTTCGTCTATGACCTACCTCTACTCAATTTCTTTGTTTGGTAAATTTTTTATTTGCATAACTCATATTTAGATATGGCATCTTTTAATGAGAGTCATTTTGGCATTCCTCGATTTCAGAGAGAGAAGAAACTACTATTCTTATTCCCTCTGAAACCAATATTGAAGCTCAAGGCTCTACCTCTTCTTCCCATAAGAAGACTAGTGCTGTATAGAATAACTTTGAAAGAGTTACGGTAGATGGAGTTTTAAAAGTAAAATATTAAAAATATGCTAAATTGTATAGTTGTGCTAGTAGTGAAGAAATTGACCATTTGAAAAGACATTAAGAGAGCCACCTCAATTCCTTCTCTCTTCCTCATTCTATTCGGAGGTCAGGCCTAGCCCCACTTCCTCTCTTGTATCATTTTGATTATTATTAATAAACCGATAGAGATCCAAGCCAAACCCCCACCATTATAAGAAGATTTTTTGTTTTTACAAAAAAAATTTCACATCTTTTTTTAACTTTACTTCTTAACTTTTTTATAATTTATGAAAAAATTATATTTTTTAAATTCAAAAAAAAAGGTCAGACCAGCACACAGGATGTGCCGGGCCCACGTCGGGCCTGGATTGTGCCGGGCCTAGGTCGCGGGCCATGCCAGCCTAGGCCCTTATGGGCCGTGCCGGGCCTAGGCCGTGGGTCGCAAATCCTCAACCCAGTCTGGCCCCTTCTAATGGGCCATGCCTAGCACGGTCCATTACTGTAGCTCATGGGCCGTGCCTAGCACAACTCATTTTATGCCAGGTCGAACCATGTAATGGGCGGCCCAGTCCGTTCCCTATGTCTATCCAGAGCAAACTGAAGGAGCCGAAACCCCTTGCTGGACCCTACATATAGTCGAAGCCTCAAATGTACCGAGGCTTAGGGACCGAAGATGGCTCGATATCTGCAAAGAGATTCTCTGAGGCCTCCAAAAATCTAGAGTGTCTAATAGATACAAAGATCTGAGGATGTCTGAGCCAATACCTTATCCCACCTGGCCGCTTGACGCTCTTTGCCCACGGACGAGTCGAAGCGGAGACCATGACAGCAACAATGATAAAGAACTAACCCTATATGGGTCTCGCACAATCACTTGGAGCCTTCGGCAATGACAATGAAGGGGCTAACCCTCCAAGAATCCTGCACAGCCACTTGGAGTTACCAATGATAACTATAAAGGGGCTAAACTTCAAGGGATCCCATACGGCCACTTGGAGCTACAGGCAACGACAATGAAGAGGCTAATCCTTCGAGAATCCCATGCGGCCACTTGGAGCCACCAACAGTGACTATGAAGGGGCTAACCCTTCGGAGATCCCATGCAGTCACATGGAGCCACCAATAGTGACTATGAAGGGACTAATCCTCCGAGGATCCTGTGCAGCCACATGGAGCCATCAATAGCAACAATGAAGGGGCTAACCCTCCAACGACCCCGTACGGCCACTTGGAGCCGCCAGCAAGGATAATGAAGGGACAAATCCTTTGAAGACCCCACGTGGTCACTTGGAGCCACCGGCAACAACAATGAACGGGCTAACCCTCTAGGGACCCTATGAGGCTACTTGGAGCTGACGACATACACTTGGTAAAAATTGCTATGAGATGACTTTGTATCAACCATCAGTAACATGGCCTCCAACACCAAGGTTTAGGGGTATGGTTCGAACCAAGAAATCTTCGATCTTATGAAAAGCTAAATGAAGATTTCAAATTGGAGCCAGTTAATACAAATATTGGGAGGTAACAATAAACTCCATTTCATTTTGAAAAGCTAAAGGATATGTTGCATGTTCATTACAAAAACAATGATAAAAGAAAAGAAAAAGCTAGTCTTTGGGCGTAGATGAAGCAATTTCGGCAGCATCCTCAACTCCAGGAGTTGAGGCCCCGGTCAGGGCAAACTCGGATGAGGTGGACTCCTCCTCATCTAACAAGAATGCCCCAACCTCATCATCACTGTTTAGGTGAAGATGCCTCAAGTCTAGATTAGAAACCATCCGCTACAGATGAGTCTTGCAGTCATGAAAGTTGTATATATATATATATGACTGAAGAACTTTCGGCAACCTCATTGTCAAATTCTGTCGAAGCCTTGTACCCCTCGATGCTTTTGAGTCTGGCTTTGGCAACAGCTTTTGCATTCCCTCCCTCAATAGCAGCCTCGACAAACTCCAACTTGTCCTCGGCCGCCTGCCTGGCCACCTCGACAATTTGCCTCGCTTCTTCCATGGCCCTTGCCCATGCTTTGGATGCCCAGAGTTTTTGATTAAGGATAGCGATGTTATGTGCTAGCTACATAGAAAGACGAGTTAGAAAGCCACAACCAAATGTTAAGAATAAGCATGAGATGTAGAGACTCACCCCAAGAAGGCTAACGTAGGAGGCCCCTACGACCTCATCCAAGGGACGAGACCCCTCTCCAACTGATCGAACGATAACAAAATCAACTCCATCAACTCCCGAGTAAGCTAATGGTTCCAGAGGGCGAAGGCATCCCTCTACACCAACTTCTCAATGGTGGCGAACCCCCTTCATCCCTGGGTAAGGAAGGGTCCACCTCGGGCCTCGCCAACCCAATCGACATCCTAAGGGGTAGCTGGGTCTGGCCTGATGGAGGAAAACAGCCCAAAGGGACTCCAAGGCTATCAATGCAATAGATTATACTGCCCAACTACTATCAGCTCATTCTCGATCTCCACTAGGTCTGTAGCTGGCACTCCTGGGAGTCGTACCAAAATGGGTGTAGGAACCCTCGACTAGGTACTCCTAGGCCTCTTCAATGAGGATTCCCAAACTGAAGAATTCATTCTCTTTTTACTACCAACATGATAGATGAGTATGACGACTTCATCACTGCAAGACCATAGATGAAGTATCAATTGGAGGATAAGGTGAGCACCAATGGAAAGGGCATCTGTAAGAAGAGAAAAGAACCTTCCTCTGACTATTGCAACAATAAGAAAACAACTAACGATTGAGTGGCAGAGAATTCGATCGGATGAATGGTCTATTTATACAGACCATCGACAGCATAGATTCAACCATCAAATCACTGAATCTAGCCATTTGACCAATATTAGAAATGATGGATCTTGTGACTCTTCATCACACCCTTCTCAGATCAAACCGCATAAGGCGATCTGCGGAGCACACTTCAAGTATCATAGATATTTGAAATGTGGTGAGCCTTGGCACATCTAGGAATGATCTTCAGATCTCTCCAAGGCATTATTCCATGCCCCTTTCCTCATAATGATGGCATGGATCATGAACTAACATCCTCTAAAACTCCTTGCACGAAGCATAACAAAATGGATGCTTTCGAGAGGAAATTGGATCAGTAGCCAGCAGTCTGGTCAACTAGTTCCTTCTCTCGAAGCTGTAAAACTACTTCAAACTTGAAAATAGGAGGCAAGTATTATGAAAATAACCTACCGACTAGGACAACCTCTCTCCTTGGGGTGCATCCAGAGTGACTTGATGAGATGTGCCAAACAAGGGCCTAGAGCTTCGACCCATGCCTATTTTAGATTCCCAATCCAATTATTTGTGCAAATGAAGCCCACAACTGACATTTACAACTAGCAACCTTAATTTGAAGGTTAATGGGTGGATCTTCCTCCCCAATGAACAATCAGAACATGGTCCAATCGCCTAAAAAATTAGGCCTAATAACCTACAGATTCTGGCTAACAGCTTATGGCTCCATCTCGTGATAAAGAGGTATGAAGGAGACCCTCAAAGGGGGGAGAGAGAATGAATTAAAAGGGGACCTCCCAAAGAAAAGGGGGGCTCTCTCTCTCTTTGTCCTCCCCTTTCCTCTACTGTTCTTGAGCTCCGACTAATTTAGGCATCGGAGGGTCTTTAGTTGGAACCTCCCCTCCTCCCTCTCCTTCGGGCGAGTGTGGATTTTTCTTACAGATCTCCTCTGGCATTTTGGATCCTGAATAGTGTTCAGCTCCAGTCACGTCAGCATTCAATCAGAGTCTCATAGTAATAGATATATTTTTTTAATTTTTTAAAAAACTTTGACTAAAGAAGAAATTTTTTAAAATTTTTGACCAACCATGCTTTCTCCCTTCTATTTCCCCGAACCAAATTAATACTATATATTACAGATCAAGACACCATAATGAGAAAGGAGTTGGGGGGCAAGCTACCGTCTGCAGTCGTTTTGATGAGGAATTCATCTTTCTATTCCTATATCCATCTCACAGAAATAGAACACCCTGTGCTTGTTTAAAAAATTTAAAGTAGCCCCATGCATCTGGTCATGTCACCAGTAAACTTTTAAGATGTAAAACAAATCTTCTTTCCAAACTTAAAATATGGTAATATTCATAATTTGCAAAGGTGTGGGATATAATTTATTATTTGCCAGAGGCTTTCCAAATGAGAAAGTAGGCAAGTAAAGAATGAATGGACCCAGCAACATACGATGATGAAAACTTTAGCTAAATATTGGTAATTGATACGATGGCATACAATCTCATAGGATGGATTTGTTGGTGAACGTAGGCGATTTCATGCATGTATTTTGAAATTTTTTGAATAAATTACAGTAAAAGATAATTAGATTAATCAAATTAATCTAACATGCATGTGATCTAATCATCAAATCAATCTACTTTAGAATCTATGACATGATATGTTACATATAAAATCTGAAATAATCATATGATAAAATCTGTATGCATGGATGTAAGCAGTAGATCACATCTACTTCTAATCTGAGTTCAGAACTCGATACCTGAGCATGAGTCAATGATCATTGCTGCTGAGAGACATGGTAAGGATGATCTTTGCTAGTTCTTACAGCCGCACACACATCCGGTCTCTATGGAAAGTCTACTCGAAGCTCCGATCTGATCGATCTTCTCGGGAGTGCTAGCTCGTACGAAAACCTTCTCCTTAGCTGATCTGGATCCTTTCTTCAAATCTTTAGAATCTTTTCAAAGATTGAAGATGGACTTTTAGAGGAGATAAAGAGATGAAAGAAAGATGAAAAAAAAAATTTCTCTTATTTTCTCTCTTCCTAAATCCTGAGGTAGAAACCCTAGAAGACTAGGTTTTGCGCACACCCCAAGAGAGAGGACTCTCCTCCTCTTTTTCACATCAAGAACCATGCCCCAAAGCCCCTCAATGTGGAGAACTCCTTCTCTGATCTCTTACACATACAAAAATGAGAAATAGACCTTTTTTATTGGTGTGTAATAGGGTTGGGTGAAGAGTCCTAAGGATCTTGGACTCTTCAAGATATGTCGCCCTTCCACAAATTCCACGCCCCAAAAGAACAAGGGACACCCCTTCTTTATTTTTTCATGTGAAATCAGATTCTAATCTAATTTTTTATAATAAAAATTCTCCTCAAAGTATCACACACATAAGAAGAAAAAATAAGTTGGCGTGTGGAATGATTTGGATAAGAACAGATTCTCTTGATAAGGAATATTTGAAATCCAATTTCAAAACCTTCCTTTATCAAAATCAAATCAGATTTGGCGTGGAGAAAAGAAGGGTGGAGAACTTCTTTGGCATGGAGAAATCTCATGCAAAATAATTTTGTGCATGAGGAATATGGCATCCAAAACTTGATGGCACATGGGAGGAAAAGTCCAATCCTATATGGACTCTAGGTTTCCTTATTTGAATCCAAATCAAATCACATTTGATTTAGCCCAAATAAAATATATAAAATCTAATCTAATTAGTTTTATAAATTTTTAATTAAATTTCAATCAAATTAAAATTAATTAATAAAAATTCTGATCAAATTAGGGATATTCTCTCTTAGCGATTAGGTCATCTTATAACTTAATCGGGTAAAACTTAATTGAATCTAATTCAATTAGATTTTATTTAATCCTCTTTGCTCGATCAAATTGAGCTAATCAGTAATCTAATTGCTAATTAATCCTTCATTAATTTACTAACACTTGGTGAATAACTTTATTATAATTTTTGCATAAAGTTAATCATTAATCGAATTGACGATTAAGCCCTTGAACAATACTCAATCGTTAATCAGTCACATGATTAGGCAAAAACTTCTTTTGAGTATGATCCCATAGGTTCGAACTTAAGCCAATAGCACAAGAATAAATTTTGAACCAATCGATGTAACCATCTAGCAATGATAATCCGACGTCTGGATAGGTCGAATGATGGCAAAGCAACATTCAAGAACCTACTGGCGTATGGTTACCATATAATTCATCTCTTTGACCCTAATGCTCAAGGAGACTGGGATTTAACTGTCAATCTTAGATAAGTCATTCACATTATATTTAATCTTTCAAATCCATCACATGAATTATCCGGACCCAGGTTTTGCTAAATTGAAATA
>KE505527.1:284208-294440 GCA_000441515.1 Elaeis oleifera
ATCCCACGCGGCTTCACCACTCTCTGACAAGCCACGATGATGATCACGACTCTGCTCCACTTCCTGTAACGGATTCCATGCGGCTCCACCACTCTCTGACAAGCCACGATGATGATCACGACTCTGCTCCACTTTCTGTAACGGATCCCACATGGCTCCACCACTCTCTAGCAAGTCACGACAACGGACATCACTCCACTCTCCGCAACAGATTCCACGTGGCTCTGAACGGCCCCTGACTCCACTACTCTCCGTAACAAACTCTGCGTGGCCCGAACAGCTCACTACCAGGCGGTTACAGACGTCACTGTCGATCAGTTACGCTCTCCGTCTATAAAAAGGGACCCCCAGATACGTTCTTCTCTAAGCTCAAAACTCTATCTTGAAACTCTGCTAAAATTTTCATTCGAGCACTCCATTTCTGTTGAGACAGAGTACTGACTTGAGCATCGGAGGGTCTTGCCGGAGCAATCCTAACTCCGGTTTAGACTTTTTTTGCAGGTCCCGGCAGCGACCGCGGCTCCTTCGACTCCAGCTTCTCCGACACCGATGGAATTTTGCACCAATCCTGCTTGATCATTTTCGGGATAGATGGATGGTGGATGTGGTGATTCCTAATCTCATTTATCCAATTATAACACCAACACTATCTTCAACTCAGACTTCTTTACTTATGCACTCCATTATGGAGGAGAAAATTGAGCATGCTGTCTTGTCTTTGCATCCAGATAAAGCGCCTGGCCCATATGGGTTTCCATTTTTTTTTCAAAATTTTGGCCCATTATTTAGCATGATATTTTCTCTATAATTAAATCTTTTTTCAACATGCTAATCTTCCTACTTCTTGGACTGATATGGTTATCACTCTAATTCCTAAAAAAGCTAATCCTCATAATCCAAATGATTATCATCCAATTAGTTTATGTAACACTGTGTATAAAATCATTGCAAAAATTTTGGTTCAGAGACTTAAACTACTTTATCTCATTTAATCTCACAAGAACAAGGTGTTTTTATTGCTAATCGTTATATAATAGATAATCTTTTGCTAGCCTAAGAATTATGCATTCTTTTCATTGTGCTCCTCCTTCTAGAGGTCTGATATTATTAAAACTAGATATGGAAAAATGTATGATTAGGTTCATTGGTCCTATTTGTTCAATATGCTTATATAATTGGTTTTTTGATCAATTCATCTCTTGGATTCATGGATACATCTCAAATCCCCAATTTAAGCTGCTTTTGAATGGTACAACTTCTCCACCTTTCATTGCCACTAGAGGCTTACGACAAGGTTGCTCTCTTTCGCCTTATCTTTTCATTTTATGTTCTCAAATTTTTTTCTAATCTTTTGCATGCTGCTGTTCAACTGAAACTACTTAAAGGATGCAAGATCCATGTTGATCCTCATATTTCTCACATATTTTATGCGGATGATTGTCTATTGGTGGCTTGTGCAAACATGCAAAATGCTATTTGTATTGTAGCCATTCTTGATGCTTATGTTACTTACTCTGGTCAATTTGTCAATGTTGCAAAATCTCATATTACTTTATCTCCAGATATAAATTATACCATTTGGGATAATATAATTGATCTGCTTCATATTGCGGAGAAGAGGGGGTTTGGCACTATTTGGGGGCTCCGTTATCAGGTACATCACTTAAAGCCTCTGATTTTCAATTTTTGCTAAATAAAATCACTAACAAAATTATAGCTTGAAAATGACGAACACTATCCCTTGCTGGTCATGTGACTTTACTTCAATCAGTTTTGTGTGCTATTCCCCTTTATGTTTATTCTTCTGTTCATTTTTCTATGTCTATACTTCACAAGATTGATAAAGAATTCAGATCTTTCTTTGGAGTCACACATTTGAGTGCTGTGCTTTTCATCCTATTCCTTGGAGTCAAGTTTACACTCCAAAATCAAAGGAGGGTTAAGGTTTCAAGTATCAACTCAAAGGCGGCTTCAATGTCTTTACAAGCTTGCGGCCCAGCTAGTTTTATATCATTCTACATTATGGGCGCAACTGATTCTAGCTAAATATAAATTTACGAGATCTTGGATTTAGTATACTTGTCCTAAAAGACCTCTGCAATCTGGTGGAGAATCACTCAGGCTGGATCTCTTTTGAAGTATCAATTTCCATGGGTCGTTGGTTCAGGTATTGTAATTAATATTTATAAGGACCTATGGATAACAACAATTTCACTTATGGTCTAGCCTACTTATATTAATATGGATAATTTGGATCTGGACTTAAATGTTTCTGACCTTATATGAACTAATAGAACTTGGAATACTCAACTTCTTGTTCTTCTTTTCTCATCTGATCTCCTTAATCTTATTTGTACCATTCCAATATCATAGGAAGAGTGGGCATATCAGTGGGTATGGGGCTCTTCAAAGTTATTACATATTCTTTAAGTGATATGAAGAGGTTATCTTCTACTAATAATGATAACAATGTGCAGGTTAATTCAGCTTGGATTTGGTCTTTACGGGTGCCTTTGTGCGTTAAAACATTTTGTTAGAGATTGGTATGGAACCAGCTACCTTGTAAAGATATCCTCGGCTGTTGCAACATAATTCCTATAATCAAAGGTACTATAATTTATGCATCAATCAGGTGGAGGACTGTGAGCATCCTATCTTTCAATGTTATCATGCGCAACTGTTTTGGCAGCAACTGAGTTGCATGTACCAATTGAATCTTTATTTTAATTTATTGTCGATTTTCATAGACCACCTCTCTAATACTTTGGTAGCGATGGAACAGAGATCACTCCTGGCATATGCAGCTTGGTTACTTTGGTGGGCTCGTAATGAACGAATTTTTAATAACAACCAAATGATGATTGCACAGTTAATGCACAAACTGATGGTTTTGTCAAAAATTATGGTTATTTTCATTTTCAACAACCACAAAATCTATGCCAGTACTGGGATAGCCAACTACGAAGAACTCCTTCTTTACATCAACCTCATCTTGTGTCTTGGCTACCCCTCCTATTGGGGTTTTGAAAATTAATTTTGATGCATCAGTTGTTCAACATAAGGCGGCTACAAGTTATGTCATTCAGAATCATAATGCTTTCATGCTATGAGCAAGAGGTAAATTACTTCCTCATTTGTCTGTCTCGTTTGCAGAACTAATTGCTGCCTAGCTTGCAATTAGGGTTGCTGTACAAGAACTTCGAGCTACCTGAATTTGGGTGGAGGGGAACTTTGCTACTATAGTATCTTGGTTAAAGAACCTCTCTCTACATTTGGTAAATCATATCCCTTATGTTTAAGATCTTCAGCGATGGCTTGCAAGTGTGGATGTCTATGAAATTTCTCATATCTTTAGGGAGGTGAATCAGGTGGCAGATTTTATGGCTAATAGGGCTCTACAAGGAGATTTTACGTGGTCATATGATGAAATTCTTGATCATCATGCTATATATCTCTTACAAGCTGATGCTCATAGAATCTCCTATAATCGATAACAATGGCTTACTGACTAAGATAGGCGTATGACTTTCCTTTTTTGCATGTTACTGATCTTTATGGAATAACTATTGCTTTGTTTTGCAGAATGGGTTAGTAGTTTGGTCCTATTTTGAAGCTACAATGGTTACAGTTTTGTACATGGGCCATACTTCGGTTATAATGCTTAAGGGTATTGACACTGCATGAAGAAGGCTGGGATTGTATGGGATCAATTCACTTTGAAACAAGATATCATTATATCGCGATCAACAAAAAGTAGAAAAACATCAAATAACATGGTTTCTCCCATACCCAATTCAGATGAACAATGTTATACTTGTTTGTATCCAACAGAGTGTTTGTATGGTTCCTATAGTTATAGCTACCGTTATGTATTTCAGTCAAAAAAGATCAGTGAAAAAAATCAATAAAAACAAACAAGAAAAGAAGGAACTTGGAAAAAATTGGCATTATTCCAAAGAATGATGTATATAGTTAAAGAAAAGAGAGGTGCAAAAGAAACTGAGTGGAAAAAAGGAAAATAAAGGAAGAAAAAAAAAAGGGAATGGTCAAAAGAAGAAACAAAAGATGAAAAGAAATATCTATCCTTTGGTTTTCTATATATGCATGTCTCATTTTATGGTTCTGATATCTTCCGGCTATTTATCAGTATTATATAATTTATATTTCATGTTATCAAAGGTTCCTTGCTGGGAGATCTTCAAAATTATATGTTGATGTTCCATATTTTTCAAAGTGTGCTGTTTGTATCTTCTTGCATTATAATGACCAAAGTTGCTTCAGGTTGTCTTTCAACCACCTTATACTTCATGCTTCATATTTTATTCATGCTGCACAAGGACATATGTGGACTTTTACATATTTTCATCGGGGCATATTCAATACATGGGATGCTTGGCACTTACCATGGCATCAATTCAAGTGTATCTTTCTTACTGTTAATCAGTCTCTTTCAACAGTTGGTCATATTATAAAAACTGTACAGTGCCATACACTATGTCAATGTTCCTGCTCCTCACTGTTTCAGCAGTCTTTCTGATGTTTCATACCATAGAGCATTGCAAAGACAACAAGGAGAAAAGTAAAAAGACAGATGAAAGGGAAAAAAAGAAAAAGAGTAAAGAAAAAAAAGAAAAAAGAGAAAATAAAAAATAAAGAAAAGCATATAAATAGAAAATTTTATCACTAACTTTTTTTTGGATTTTGTTGCAGGTTTCAATGGCCAATGATTGTATATCTCTTATGATGGTTTCTTTATTCTATTTTTGCATCATGGTTTCTGCTTTCTATAGGCTATCCAAGTAATTTATCATGGCTATGGTTACATATATATGGGGATAAGCAATAAGATTATATTTATGGTGAAGCATTATATACTTAGGGCGTGGTCTTCATCAGTTAATTGTAGATTTCAAAATTTTTCTCCTTATTTTATTTCAATAGATTCACTTCCCATGATGTATATGTTGACTTGACATATATTATTTTATAACTTTATTTCAATTGAAGAGATTGGCTGTTGCTCACGTTCACCGTCCGTAAAAACTTGCTGTAGTATAACTGGTATTTGTGTGGATGACTATTGTTTGCTATTCTATCGTACACCTCTCATGCATGATATTATTTAATATTATTTCTCTACTGATATCTTTTTACTTCAACAATCACGCATCTACAACCTCCTCTTCCTTCATGTTGCTGCATCAATTTCAGCATACTTATAATTTTTATAATACTTGCAGTAAATCTATACACCAGTGGAGTTTGGATTTGTAATTCATCTTTCTGTATATACTCTCTTTAAAAGTGTTCCTTTCCCAATCTTCCTTTTTGGTTCACTTGGCAACCGTAAATGTTTAGCAGCATTACTGTATTATACTCTATTTTTTTGTATATCTTCCTTTTGTAGCATCCCTTTCCATCAAGTTTTGGTCTTTCTTACAATGGTTTGTGGCCATGAAAATAGCCACCTTTTTTTGTTCATCTGTTAGCCTGTTTCTTAGCAATCTTGTACAGATTTCATAAATGAATAAAGTTTTCTTCTTACCCAAAAAAAAAATGCATACCATCCATATACTGGATATTCGAAGGCCTAGATTGATCAATTTGGAGGGTTGGTGTTCCTTAATCCAATTCATAACTAAACTACTTGACAAATATAATACTGAAGACTGGCCAGGAAATGTATGATTTTGTGTAATCAAAATCGGCCTTGTCATGTATAAAGAGTCAAGCAATGCTACGGTACCTTAGAAAAATCACTCAAAAAAGTCACTCAAGGGTCTTCCACCGTTCATGTTGCTCATTGTATAGCACAATCCACAATCCAAGTACAAATAGAGATATGAGAAAGCAATTAATACACCAGCATGGTGATATTTTTGAGTTAAACATTTTTGTGAACGGTCGAACAGCAGGTGCCTTGGACAGAGCTCTCGGTTGATGATTTTTTGATGCTTCCTAATATATATACTGTCCATTAGTATAGCAAATTGATCCACCACATTGAACAACGGACCCACAAGGCCGCCATGACGGTTAGCTTACAATGGCCATGGCTGCAGTATGCCAGGTCCCATAGAGCTTTTTCTAGACCCGAATTGTGTTGCATTACTTCGGTCAGATTTAAAATTTAATAGAAGATCAAGGCCGCTTTTGGTTTGCAACTGGTCTAATATTGGAATGGATTGGAATGAAAATAAAATAGTTATATCCACTAATGTGTTTGATTCATGATCGAAATCAAAATAGTTTTTGAATATTATGAGAGAATAGGAATTAGATTTTGATAATTGAGGTATTCCTATTCCAATCCAATCAAACAATTAGAATATGAATTATTTATTTTATTTTATTCTAGAGCTCAACTTACCTCTTCTGGCAAGCCGATCTCTGCTCCTTTCTGCATCTTTATAACTGAAAACCATTTTAATGGAGCTGTGAATTGGCTGTCTTATGGGGCATACCGATCCTGACTCTACTAACCAGGCTTAGGCCATGAATGGATCGGGATCGTTCAATGCAAAATTTTATGGTTCAAAGAAATTCTTTGTGCACTGTAGATGGTACAGAACGCATGTACCATCTACGATAATTGGCTCACGCACCCAGAGTCAGAGCGCAGCATGCGAAAAAAAAAATTTTTTCGATCTTGTACGTAAGTCAATTACCACCGGCGATGCAGAACGCGGACGGTACGCACGGGGTTCTGCACTGCCCATGGTACATAAAGAATTTTGTTTATAATTAAAATTGCTTTAAATTTATATTTTATATTAATTTTTTTTTTAGAGAAGTATACTGCACGTAGTTTTGCACGTTCACACAGTACACAAAGAATTAACTTATAGTCAAAACTGCTTTAAATTTGTATTTACATTAAATTCTTTTTAGGGAAGTATACTGCGTTAATTTGTATCCGGCGAACTTGACATATGACATTCCATTCCCGATATACAAATATGTGGTAATATTCTTTTTACATTTAAACAATAATCTAGTGTAAAACAATAAGACGTAGGAACATACAACATATTAATTCCATTATTTGTATGCTGAAGTGTCCAAATCCTTGAAGCAGCCAGTGGTGAAAACCATGAAAACTTTGTGTATTATGATGCGAGAAATACCAAAATTGTCCCGAGAAAATAATGCTCAAGTTTATGGAGATCTAATTTACCGGTCCAAGACAAAAGGCTACAATTCCACATCTACTTCTTTAGTTTGTGGCGATAGAGTGGATAAGTTCATGCCTAAGAAATTGGCCTTGGTATTTTGTGCAGGATTTATTTTTGAATGGCTAAAGCTAGAGTGAGACTAAGGTTTCAGTAGAGGCTATGTTGGCACCTATGGGCATCGAACACACGCAAACAATGTGCTCTGATTTGCGTGTGGGCCCTCCCTCCCAAGTATGTGTACAGGGCTCCGCGAAGAAAGCAAAGCCCATCTCTCTGGGCCAGAATACGCTTTTCATGAAATAGGCGAACTCACCATGGCCTGTATGAAGCTTGGGCCGCGATGTCCTCGCCGGGGCTTAAACCGGAGATCTTGAAGTTGAAAAGGTCTAAATGAAATGACGTGGAAAATAAGAAATACGGACGGTCGTCATCATTCTGTAAGTTGGATTGAAGTTTCCCGGCCGTTTTAAGGTTGGTTCAGGCCCAGTTTCTGCCCCACCTGGCTTGATTAGCATTAAGGACAAGGATGGGACAGACAGACTACACTGCCGAGGATTTGTCATAAAAGTTAATTGGACACCGTGCCAATAAAACTACTTTTGGCAAGGTACCATGTAAGACAATAATCTTACGTCGAAGAAAACAAGATCAATTAGTTATATAACACCACCTATAAGATTATTCAAAATTCTTATTAATCATCTTAAATCCATGAGATTTTGTATATCAAATCTACTAAAAGACAAACATAGTTGTAAACTCGATGACCTAAAATAATTCAATAGAATATTCTCAACTTTTAGAGATGAGCGGTGCGATAGAGAATGAAAAGAAAAATTAAGATTTTCACCGCTTCGGAGGAAAGATCAACTGAATTTTGTAGCAACATGATCGGATCAATAAGAATTTTTTCACTATATCGGGCTACGGTACATGGATCGGCTGGGAATCAATATGTCTCATCTGAGAAGGGAATAGTGCCGAGGAAGATCTTTACTTTCTCATCAAAGAATCGTTCGATTGGGACTAATCATTCTTGTTCTTAGGTGGTATAAGACCAAGGCGCTTCCGATGGTAGTCTTCAAAAGTAACGAAGGAGGAAATAGATCTATTGGACAAAAAATTACTGCAGTGGTTGTTTCTCCAAAAAGAAATGCTATCTTCCATAGATTGTTGGCAACAGACATTGGTCAGCAACTTTCTTAGTCGTGACCTTCCTCTGGAGTTCATCTAAAAGAAATGAAGGTTCATTGGAGCATAGCTAGCTGGAGATTTTCAGGTATCCATGTTATTTGATGGTCTTATATTATTTGCTTTCGAGGAAGATAAGAATCGGGTTCTTAACAAAGGACCCTAGTCCATAGCCAGCCAGATCCTTGCCTTAGAGCTATGGCAGCCATGTTTTCACCTACTCGTGATGCATTGTCTAAGGCTAGGATTTGGGTGTGCTTACCTAATCTGCCCTTGATCTATGGGAGGTGGAGAAATTCATTGAATTATTACTCAAACTGTTAATCCTTTACATCTTGATTTCTGGATCCTTAATTCTACTAGACTGAGGTATGCTCACATCTGCGTGTTGTTAGATCTCACCAAACCTATTTGCTCGAGGCGAGAATTAGAGTCCATGACACTTACCTTTGGCAGCAGTTTGTTTATGAAGAAATATCTCATATTTGATCTACTTATGGTCGAATTGGAACAATTTTGGATTCAGATGCTTCAGTGCCAGCAGCTCATAGGCTTCTTTGTCATTTGGGCTCTGGATCCAAGCAACCAGGGTGCCGATCAATCAAGATTCGACTCTGCAAGTTTCAAAAGAGACTGTTGAAAAAGATAATATTGATATTTGTTGGAATAAGCCAAAGAAGAATACCAGGCAGTCTCCATCGTGAGATGAGGTCATGGTGGATTCTAAAGCTATTCCAACTAAATCCATTTTCTCCCTACTGATGAATCAAAATTTTCAGGGGATGAGTCCACCCCAATCAATGGAAATTACTAAATCCTTAGTGTTTAGTGCTAAATCTTCAGACTTTCATATTACCAAAGGGAAGCGAAGAAGATCTCCTTTAAAGAGGTCTTCTAAAGTCAGTTCTCATTCACCCAGTAGTTCTCCACCTAGGACTATTCTCGTAGTTGATCATGCGGATGATTGTGTAGCCTTATACATTTCATAATCAAAGGATAGATGTTGGCTAAGCGGCAGACAACTATTGTTAAGGTTTGGACACTAGTTGAGAATTATGGTGGTAAGGAGATGAGAGAAGGGGCCAGCAACATTACGAAGCATCCAATAGTTGAGCCAAATAATGGTCAAGGGGTAAATTATCATGGTCATGTTGTCCATCAATTAACATCTACAGTATCAGGTCAATCTTCTTTGTTTGAGTCCAGTGTTAATATGCCTAGTACTAGTGAGGGTCTCATGACACTGAGTCATCTCTTGATATCAAGCAAACGTTAGTATATTCAGATTTGGCTCAAAAGATCCACCTAATTTTTATGAACTTTAGTTTGGAATTATAGAGGGGCTGTGAAGTCCCTTTGTTAGTTACTCTAAATCTGTGATCCATCTTTAGCGTCCGAATATGGTCTGTCTTTGGAAACTAGATTAGAATCTTACTCTTCCTGCTCTATTCAAAGAATTCTGAGACCTCGGTGTGATATTTATTATATTCTAGCTATTGGATTGTTAGGTGGCATTGCTATAGCTTGGAAAAAGACTTTGGGAGAAATTACATTTCTTCATACTAATAGACAAATTATATTTGGTGCTATAACAATCCGTAACGAGAGAACGTGGGTGTTGGGAGTTGTTTACGCCGATACTAATATGGTGGGGCATCGTGTAGTTTGGTCTCAGGTATAGGACATTTTAGATGTAGGGGTTCCGATGTTGCTTGTTGGAGACTTTAACTGTATAGTGAACATGGAAAACAAAGAGGAGATAAATCTTTTAGAACTACTAGAGAAATTCATGAGTTTCATTCCTTCCTTACTGTAAGATATATATATATATATATATATATATATATATATATTACTATTATAGTA
>KE505527.1:316823-349620 GCA_000441515.1 Elaeis oleifera
ATATGCTCAATTATGGGTTTAAATAATTGATACAATAAAGAAGTGGATAGTTCCACATGAAATGTGGTGGTTGGTTATCGGAACCATCCATGATAACTCTCATATAAACAAATGGAGTTTTATCTAAAGAGAGATAACTAAGAGTTTTATCTGAAGAAGGACTTTTTTTTGGAGGCTCGAGATCCCATGGAAAGGAAGAAAACAACGTAGGTGAACGGCAATTCAGGCTGTGGTAAGTGTTTCTTTCCATTTGTGATCGAAAACATGATTGGGATGCTTAGGGAATCGATATTTAATACATCAAAGTAATTTCCTAGATCTGGCATTTTACACTTTCAAGAGGTAAATTCTATTTGACATATCTTATATTTACTATTACTAATGTTGTGGATCTTGATTATCAAAGGCTCCAATACACTTGATGTAATAGCCGTTCAGGGTTGGCTCGAATCTGGGAGTGCATAGATAGGGCCTTTGTCTTTAACAGTTGGCTTGAGTTGTATCCTGAGTCTGTTGTTCACCACTTAGCCTGGCTTGCATTAGATCATTGTCCTTTACTCATTTATATTTCTACTAGTCACACTCGTAGCTTGATTTCCTTTAGATTTGAGAAGTTTTGGTTATCCTATGAGGCAAAGTAATCAAATCATTCATCAAGCAAGGTAAGGTTTTGCTCAACACACACATGCTAGCAAGCTCTCTATGCGATTACATAATGTTCGTCAAGCCTTCAAGACATGAAAACATAGGCTAGGCAATCTTTTCATCATGCATCGAGGTTGTATGATCAAATATACAATTTGCAAATGCAAGAAGCTTCTTCTGGAGAGCTATCTTTTGATCTTCATAGCACTTTATTATCGCTTCTAGCAGATATCATAAAATCTTATATAGACAAGAAATGATTTGGTAGCAAAAATCTAAGGCTATGCAAGGAAGATGCAAACAACTAGATTTTTTCATCATTCAATTATGTTGCCTCATAGGAAAACATAATTTATAGTGTGCATGATTCATGTGATTAATGTCATGCTGAACCACATATGATTGGCAGGATATTTACATCTCACTTTATGGAATGTTGGATAGCTGAATCTAACTTAGGGCAATTGAACTATCTCGTATATGCCTCTACTTTCCTTTTCCTAGAATGATGCTTTGATTACTCTAATTTGTATGATGAAATTGAGTATGCATTATTACTTTGCATCCAAATAAAGTATCCGACCTAGATAATTTCCTAGCCATTTTCTTTCGATATTTCTGGTCTTCTATTAAATCTGAAGTTTTGCAAGCAGTAGGGCTGAGCACAGATCGGGTTCGATCAGGTTGACAGAAAAATTTCACCTGACGAATCCAATCAGATTGAAAAAAATTCAATTCACTACTGACCGTTTATTATGTATAAATCATTTAAAACTGAAGTGAACGATTTGTAGTGGGTTCGAATGAATTGTGTCGGTTTGGACTTCAATGTTGATTCAATATTGATTTTAAGTCCAATGTTAGTCTACTTAAGCTTATTTATATTTTTTAATTAATATAAAAAATTTAATCTTATAAGTTATAAAGTTTGTTCTTATTTTGAATCTGTACAAATAAATAAAAAAAATTTACTCATCTGAAAGCAACTACATTTAAAAGTTTTACTTTAGAACTATCATAAATTGATGTGCTTCTATTAATAATTCAACATTAATATTCTCATGAATCCAAATAAATGACGTGATATTTTTAGAATGAAGTATTAAAGTCTAAACGATGCTATCCAAAAATGAAAGTGAGTTTGCGAAATACTACATTGGTTGGGTTCGGTTTCATATGGTTCAAAAGTATAGAAACCAAATTCGACTGTAAATAACTAATTTTTTACAAACCCCAACGTGATTCTATCTAATTTATATCTTTCAACCAATCGAAACCGATGTTTATTGGGTCGAATTGGGTAGATTTCTTCGAGTTTTGATTATTTGCTCAGCCCTAACAGGCAGTTTATTATTTTTTTCAGACTTCATTCATGCCTAAGAATTGAAAGAAAACTTATATTATTTGTAATTACCACAAAAGTCAAATCCATCATATCTTACTGATTACCATCCCATTAGCTTGTGTAATATTATTTACAAGTTGGTGGCTAAAGTTATTGTAAATAGAATCAAACCTCTATTGCCTTTATTGATTTCTAAAGAATATGGTGCCTTTGTGCAAGGTCACTATATTTCCTTTAATATCATATTGGCATAGGAAATTGCTCATTCTATGACTAGGGCTCCTTGATTTAAATGTCTAGTGATGTTGAAGTTAAATATAAAAAAAGCGTAAGACTATATATATGGGAATTTTCTTTTCCATATGCTTTATCTAATTGGATTTCATACTAGGTTCATCAAGTGGATACAGGCTTGTGTGTGTAATATTCAATTTCTTTGTTACTAAATAGTTCACCTACTAAGTGGTTTTCCAGCTCTCGTGGTCTTCGTCAGGGATGTCTGTTGCTCCTTTATCTTTTTATACTTTGCTCTAAATTCTTATCTATTCTACTGTATTATGTTGTTCAGACTCATTTATGTAAAGGTTATCATCCACTTCATCATCCGATCCTTACTCATATGTTTTATGTGGATGATTGCCTCATGGTTGGGTAGGCTACGGTCAAAGAAGCTACTTATCTTTCAACCCTTTTATATACTTATTGTTACCACTCTGTCCAAACTATCAATCATGCTAAATCTCATATTACTTTTAATCTCTCCACTCCAAGGCATATCAAATCTCGGATCTAGCAAATATTAAATATTACTCAAAAAAGATTACCATGGTAGTATCCAGGTGTCCCGCTATAAAGACATGATTTTAAAACCATATTTCACAAAGTTGCATGTAAATTAGAGTTTTGGAAATGGAAAAGCTTTCATTTGCTGCTCGGCTAACTCTACTTCATCTGGTTCTCTCTGCTATTCCCTTATATATGTTATTATCCATTCATGTGCCTTTGTATGTTATAAATCAACTTGAAAGGAATTCAGGGCCTTTTTAAGGGGGCATACTTCTGATCAGCTTGGGTTGCATAGAGTGGCTTGAGATTAGGTTTGCTTACCAAAAGATAAGGGGAGTTAGGTATTGTATCATTATGATTACACAAATTCCAATGTTTGTGTAAATTAGCTGCTCAACTTATTCTGCATCCTCATAATTTGTGGGCTTAGCTAATTCAGGCTAAATATTTTTCAGTGATTCTTGGTTTAATTATTCTAAACCTTGTAATTGCTTGACAAGTTGGACTAAGATTTGTGAAGTTGCATCTACTGTTCAGTTTCAGTTTTAGTGGCTTATCAGGATAGGTGAAAATATAAATTTTATTTAGACCCTTAGATTTCTAATCAATCATTGATTACAATACCCACTATGATCAATATTGAAGATCAATCATTACAATTGAAGGCATCTAATTTGCTTTCTCAGTCTCCTAATGTATTAAATCAACTCTTTTCCCATGACATTGTTCAGCTTATTATGACTCTTCCTATTGCTATTAGACATTGGGATGATTAACTTGTTTGGACAAAAACTGAATTACCTAATGTTTCTCTATATGACATGAATGATTTACCTTTGTATAGTCCTTCCCACCTCACATTCCCACTTCATCTTTTAATTGGATTTAGAAGTTATAAGTTCCTCCGAGAGTCAAAATGTTCTTGTGGCAGATAGCTTGGAATCAGTTGCCTACTAAAGCTTATTTGATGCATTATGGTATACTTAATTCAGCTCACCTGAATTGTGACATGTGTTTTGCTGTTATGGAGGATTTAGACTATGTTGTCATATACTGTCCCTTTGCTCGGGTTAGTTGGGATCATTTGCAGTTATTGACTTGTGTATCTTGTCCTTTTAACTCTATGCAGGATCTACTATTTTATTTGGATCATCCTAGAACTAATCAGTCTTATAAGACTTTTGTTGCTTGTCTAGTTTGAGGTCTTTGCTAAGCTTTTGTGCACCCAAACAAAGCAGCTTCAGGATATGTTCTTCGAGACCACAATGTCAAAATGTTATAAGTAGGGGCAAAGTTCTATCTCACATGTCAGTACCTATTACTGAATTAATTGCGGTTTGGATTGGCATTAAGGTGGCAAAAACTGAATTTCATGCATCACATATTATTTTTGAAGATGATTCTGCCATTGTTATATCTTGAATCTAGGCTACTCATTTAACTAAATATAGACATTTGCCACATCTCCGTGACATCTCGATGTGGAAATCTTCAAGTACTACTTTTAGGGTAAATCATATTTTTTGAGAGGCAAACTAGGTAGCTAACTTCCTAGCTAGTAAAGCCTTGGATGGTGATTTTCAATAGAAAATGTAGCAAACTTCCTTGCTAATAAAGCTTTGGATGGTGATTTTCAGTGAAACTCCTTAAATGCAATTGATTTATATTATCTATATCTTCTTAATAAAGATGGTTATAAAGTTCATCTCTTACGTGACTGACTTCTTAATACAGGATCTTCCCCTTATATGCTGATGTTGTTGTTCGATTCGATTGAGATTGAAGAGAGGGCGACTGAGACTCGCGAAGGGATGCTGATGCTGGAGTGATCTGCAAAACAAATTCAAACCAGAGATTTTCGCTCCGACGAGGATCCTCCAATACTTAAGTCAGATTCAAAGAACAAAGAAGTAGCAACAAATTCTCTGAGAGGGATTACTTAGCTTATCTTTATCTTCGGGGTATTAGTTGCTTATATAGAATGCTGTCGAACAACTGATCACACAGTTGTAAGATTGTGCGATCCCAAGATTACAGGATATGCCATAACGGATAAGATATTTCAGTCCTCAATCGCTCCTGTGAGATTAGAAAAATTGGTTATGCCCGAGTCTATCCACTCGGAGCGGACAGCTGTCGCACACATGAGAAGGTAAATCGGCTGTGATAACATGGGCAGCCTATGCGTTAAGATATTGACCTGCCGAGATAACGGAGATAACCTACGCACCGAGCAGACCGTGCATTAGATCAGACGCAAGTAGCTCTACTCTACATACTGCTCTGTATGTCTCAGCTCTGCTCTTGGGTCAGCAGTCTCGATGATAACTAGAAGACCTGAGATATCCCATGATTGGCACACTGATCCAAGATACTTACGGTAACCATTGTAACAGCTGTTATTTCATTGATATTCACTATTCATTTATCAAGCATAAGGATTGCCAAATTTTGTAGGTGGGTTGTTCCCTCCAACTCAATTTCAGTACCATACTTATATGCCGGGGTATATTTCTCGCCTTGCTCATGCTGAACCTCCACATCTATATCATTTTATATTATAAGTATTATATTTTATCTATCAAAATATGTATATTGTTGTCAAGAACGTGGATAATAGTCAAGGGTGTATAAAGGTGGGTTATATATATGTATACTGATGGAGATGGGAATGATCAGAAATATGAAACAGAAAAGCGAGACAAAATATTCACAAATCACGTGATATACTACAGCAAGTTGGATGTACTAAGAATGCTAAATGATCACGGAATTAGGTACATGAGGCATTGTCATCTACAACTCTATGTAAAATTCTGGAATATGTATAATCCCTATGGCCAAGGAAGGGAGTTTGTTCTATAGAATGCGTAAATTCTACATACAAAGTATCATGGAAAGGCTGTTCATGTTGGATGCATACTCCAAATGAATTAAGGTGTATATGGACATAGCATGCAATTACTTCCAATCATCTTGATGTCGACATATCCCATTTCAACTGGCATCAGACATGCTTGCATCCTCTACTTCTTCGGCTCTCTCACACACTATGAGGCATGTAAGCTTCTTCTGTGATGCTTCACATTGCTGTTGGGATAAGGAAGTGCAGTGAACTTTTTCTCACAATGTCCAATATACACAAGATCTTCAACATCTTCACATCATCTCTTCATCTTATCTTATCCTTCTGATTATATATGCTTATTTCACTTCTATGTCTTGATGATCCTTCTTAGCCTGATGCTGACTCATTCAAACAACATAAACAACAACTACAGAATGCAACTTATCGGGACTGATACATGGCTATTGCCCAGCCACGCTCGTGTATCTTTTAAGTTTGCTATGATTGAGCACTTTCCTTGTCTACCGGTCGATTACGATAACCCTTGTTGGATGGATTAAGATCACATTGAGCTATAATCAATTGTTGATTATTCAAAGATTTGATTGGCCAATGATTTCATTGGACATGTGTCATCGCTTGATTTGGCAGGTTGAGCTATCGGGCGAGATTTTGGGAATGGCAAATCTAAGCTATATAAGTGGCAATCTCCTTTACCATGCTGCACCCCATCCTTTCCCCATCTACTTATTGGGCTTTAGCGCCTCGAATTCAATTCACAGCAGAAAAGCTCAACAGACCCGACCCGCAGACAGAGTTGCACAAACCTGCAAACCCAGCCTGCAGGCCCACTGGCAACGTGTGGCCCAATGCGTGCGGCCTGCAGCACGCACAGACGTGCGGACCACCGCACGGTCCACCGCACACCCGTGGGGAAAATGTAGTACACGTGCGAGGCATGGACCACCGCGGTCCAGAAGCAATGTTACGCGGCTCATGTGCATGCGGATGAGCATGCGACATGCAACAATACAGAGAGGCTTTGGTTCATTGTGAGGGAGAGCGGTGCGTGGTCCACATGTGGTCCAGGAAGATTTTCACACAATTTGGAGCTATTTTATGTGATCCAACAGTCAGGAAGGTGTGCGGGCCCGATCCAATGGTCTGAGGGGTTCTAAGTCCTAACAAAATTGGTTTTAGAATTTTTAAGGGCCTGATGGCTGTGAAATATAAGAAACATCTTAAGAACGACCTATGGAGCAGAGAGAGTGGCAGAGAGAGTCTCTTTGGGGTTTTGAGAGCATTGTAAGGATTTAGTGCTTTTTATTGAGAGAGAGATTAATGTATGAGAGTTGAGAGAATGTGATCTCCTCTTGTATTTATTATTTCTTTCATAGTGAAGCTTGCATGTCCCCATAGAGATAAGTCTTGGCTGATCCATATATTTGATTGTATTTCTTTTTTATTTCTCTTCTTCCTTCCTGTTGTTGTATCGATATCGTCACCTAGGTTAGCGCTTTTAGGCGGAAAATCTATATTCCATACTCATGAGGAATCTTTTCCAACAAATGATATCAGAGCATGTGGTTGTTTAGATTGCGGCGGTATGGATCGAGGTTGAAGAAGATGGAGAAGACAGGCTCAATCAAGATGGAGATCAATCGATATGATGGAAATAGCAATTTCTCCCAATGGCAAGCGAAGGTGAAGGATGCGCTCATCCAACAAGGGTTGATTGATGCTCTTTTATGCGAGGAGAAGCCGCTGCAATAGAGGAGAAGGATTGAAGGTGGCTCCAGATACAGGTGGTGAGTACGATCCGCTTGTATTTGGTAGATGATGTGGTGATCTATATGCTTAATGAGCTTTTTCGACAGCGATGTAGATGAAGCTCGAGGAGATGTACATGACGAGTCACTCACCAACGCTCTCTTCCTCTGAAAACAGTTCTACCAACTGTGGATGAGCGAAAAATAGAGCATGCAGGAGCATCTCAGTAACTTTCAAAAGATCCTCACTAATCTCCTCAGTGTGGGTGAGAAGGCTAAGGAGAAGACTAGGATGTTGGCCTTGCTTTCGTCACTTCTCTCTTCTTTTGAATCTTCGGTGACTGTTATTCTTGTAGGAAAGAGTACCATCAAGATGGATGAAGTTACTTCTGTACTTCTTCAGAATGAGATTCTCAGGTTGGAGAGTCAAGCTTTAAGTTCAGGTGGCAACTCGACTATAACAGTAACTGGAGGAGGTAGTGGTAGAGGAGAAGAGGCCAAGGATCATAAGGTAGGCAGTTCAAGTCCAAGTTGAGGGACTACAGTAAGATCCGATGTTACAGGTGTAATGAGTTGGGATGTCAAGTCAGAGATTACCTACAGCTCAGAGATCAGACGAAGGCTACTACGGCAGTGGTCCAAGATAGCGATATAGAAGAAAGTGATGATATTTTTTTGATGTCTGATGAGGTATCTATTTTTTTCTCATATTAGATTTTATATTTTACATGTTTGCATCATATTTGTTGTAGAGAGGAGCTGTTTGACTCCCTAGAGAGTAGTAAGGGTATTGTTCATCTGTCGGATGAATCGAGCTGTATGATCAAGAATATTGGGACTGTCAGCTTATAGACTCAAGATAGAGTAATGAAGAAATTGGGTAAGATCCGATACATACCCAATTTCAGAGATAATCTAATTTCACTGATCAGATTGGATTCAAGCAGCTACAGATGAAGAGCTGAGGATAGAATCCTGAAAGTTCTATGCGGCAGTAGAGTTGTGATAAAAGGGAAGAGGTATAGAAGACATTACCTATTGACAGAGAGCTCAGAATGGGTGGAGCTTTGGATATAGATAGATTGGACACGAGATGAAAAACTCGAAAGGATGATAGGCGACATCGCAAGGTGAAATTTCTATTGTCGCAGGAGGCTATCCCAAGTATATCTCAGATCAGACAGATCACAACATATGACGGAGATGGGATTGAGTGGTCTGACTCAACTCCTATATTTGTCCATCCATGAGCAGTTAGGCATATACCCCAGAGCATGGGGGTGAGATCATCCAAAAGCTCTCAAAGTTATATGGAGGTCGAATGTCAAGTCGAGGTGGAGATTGTTAGATTTTGATGCTTCAAATTTTACCACAGTAGAGAAGTTCAAGACAGAGAAGCTCAGCAGATCAAGCCAGCAAATGCAAGCATGCAGGCCTGCGGGTGCCCAAGCCTACTGGCAGTGTGCGGCCTGCAGTGCGCGCGACCCAGCATGCACAGACAAGTAGTCCACTGTGCACCTGCGGGAGAAAATGCGGTCCATGCATGAGGCGTGGACTGCCGCGGTCCAGAAGTAATTTTATGTGGCTCACGCATGTGCCGATGAGCGCATGACATGCGGCGTGCGTCGAGAGGCTCCGATTCACCATGCGGGAGAGTAGTGCGCGATCCACGTGTGGTCCAGAAAAGTTTCATGCGATCTGGAGCTAACCAAATCAAATTCTCTCTCGATACGTTCCTCAAAAATTCGATTCATGCGATCCAATGGCTATGAAGGTGTGCGGGCCCGATCTAATAGTTTGGAAGGTTTTAAGTCCTAATAGGAATCAATTTTAGGATTTTTAAGGGCCTGATGGTTGTGGAACATAGAGAATGTCCTGAGAGTGGCCCGTGGAGCAAAGAGAGTCTCTTTGGGATTTTGAGAGTATTATAAGGGTTTAGTGCTTCTTGTTGAGAAAGAAATTAATATATAAGAGTTGAGAGGGTGTGATCTTCTTTTGTATTTGTTATTTCTTTCATAGTAAAACTTGCATGCTCCATGAAGATAAGTCTTGAGCTGATCCATGTATTTGATTGTGTATTTTTTTTATTTTCTTTTTCTTTTTGTTACGGTATCGACATCGTCACTTAAGTTAGCGATCTTGGGTGGAGAATCCGTATTTCACATTCGTGAGTGATCCTTCTAAACATCACTCATAGCGATTGATGTGGCATTTAATGAACATAGTGATATGGCACAATTAGATTTGTCCATCTCATCATATGTATAGTGATCTAGATATACTAGGAGATTCTCCATGACTCTCTAATCAAGAACCTGGCTGACCTAAAAGTTTGGATGAGCAAACTAGAACTAGTTGATCTTTGGAGTTGAAGTTGCTTAGCTTGGTCAAATTCAACAATCAATGAGCTTGGAACCAATCCGAGTCACATGGATTCTTCTCATGGTGGAGGCAGCTCAACCTTTGTGTTGAAATGCACAAGAGGCTCTAGCAATTCCATTATGTACCAGGTGGTTATATCATATCTTTGGATTGTTACACCATATTGACAAGTTGTTACAACATGTCCTTGAGTTTGTTATGAAACGATCCTAAGAAATTTGGGATCCCAACTATAAATAGACTTAAAGACCCTTTGTGAAGAGTAACCAATCAATCCCTAGCTAAACGAGATATTATCTCTCCTATTTGTCTTTTGTTTCTATACAAAACATTTTTTTTTGACTTAAACATCAAAGGATCCGATCAAAGAAAAGTTTTGATGAGTTCTTTGATTTTATTTGTTGTTTTGTAGATCGATAGAAGCAGCCCATGTTAGTGATTTGGAGATTGACAACAACAACGATCATCCTCCTATCATATCGAGCTTAAGAATATTGTTCATTGAGTATGACCATTGTGTTAGTTTAGGACCTTGGATGACTCTATTATTTTAGTTCGAAATTTCAAGATGTGGCATGGTAGAGGATAGGAGTGTGCAGACAAATCGGTCAAACCACAAATCAGTCTGAATCGCTATGTTTGGTTTTAGATAGAGCCTTTTTAGATTCAATTCTATTTCAATTTAAAAATTTGGAAACCAAAATATCGGTTTGATTTTAGTTAAATTTTGAAAACCTGAACATGATTTAAACTGAACCAACCTCTCTCTCTCTCTCTCTATATATATATATTATATAAAAATGAGCTATCGTATTCCCTTAAAAGAGGTTGTAGTCCGATCCCATTTAGCTCTTTTAATCCATTCATAAGGTGCCTATTTAGCCCATCTCAAAAATTATGTATTTAATATAGTTAGATTTTGAAATGTATAGCAGCCTATTTTGCCTATTCTATAAGCTGCTTATCCGACAGAAGTTCAATAATTCACAACTCAATGAACCGGACATATCGAATTGATTTTTTTGGATCGGGTTTGAATTGATCTTTTTGTATTTTCAGTTTGATTTCGGTTTTGATTTTGAAAAACCAATTTAAACCTATTAGATTTGAAGATTGACCCTTAACGAATTGAATCGGTGCACACCCCTAGAAGAGGAGATCGCCGGTTGCCATGCTCATGATGGGAAAGTGCAATACCTCTAGAGAGGGGGCACGAGGGCAACTCCCACGAATCCAAGTCCGATAAGATTTCTTTATCCTATTTCCTCTTAAAGACTTGGCAGCTGAATACCTTTTTCCGGTACGAGGAAAATGAGCTGCTAATGCGTTGGTACGAGGAAAAATGGGCTGGTACTCATCCACGATGCCCTTAAAATCCATGTACAATTACACTTAAACCAATTAATCAAATCCAATAGATCTAGGCCGGGTCTGAAAAATCCCAACCCAAACACCATGGGATCGTGCAGTGGTGCAGGAGCCAGATTTGGACTCGAATTGGGTTTCACTGGATCTATGCTCCAATGGGTGCAAAATTGGTCCGGGTCCGCAACACACTCCTGAAATGAACCCCTGATTCCCCGACGGGTCACATTCGGTTCTCGCCAAAGACCCAGTCCGTCGAGTCCGTCCGTCCTGCGTAGGTCATTTATGAGTCTGTCAGTCTGGGCCAAGAACTGGGCGTGTGACCCAACGCATCCACCGGCAGCGCACCTCGCTCCGTCAAATCCGTGCGCTGCCCCAGCAACCAAGAAAGAAAACAAACGCGAAACCAAAGCCCTCGATCCTTCCACGCTTCCAGAGGGCTCCAGCCTTTGGGAGTCGGACTCACTCCATCCTTCTCTTTCTTTTCTATTTTTCTCCCCATCTCCACTTCTTCTATTCCTCTATTTCATCTCTCTCTGTTGACCATCCACAACTCGGCGGGAACCCGCAGCAGCTTCTTGCGGCGCGGCATCCATCTATACTTTATAATATTAAAATAGAAAGGAAGGAAAGAGAGAGGGAAAAAGAGGACACCGCTCTCGCTCTATTTTTATTCTCTCTCACCGCTCCCCGAGCAGAGCTCGGTTGTGATCGGTGCAGAAAATATCAAGGTAAAAGCTCCGACTCGTCTTGGCTCGTCGTTTATTTCACGCTTTTTAGCTCAAATTGTTTCTATTTTGTTTCTTTAGGCTCTATTTGTTACTTGGTTGCTCGGGGTTTTGGTTCTAGTGAGAAAACATGGCATTCTTTATCTGCCCTAGAGGGAAAGAACGAGGAGAGAGAGGAAGAGCGGGGAAGGTAGTTTGTATGGTCGTGTTTGTGGCTAGGAATGGATGGAGATTAGATGGATGAAGGCATGGGTTGGGGAGACGCGTCTTTTGTGAATGGGATTCATATGTCGAAAACCCTAGAAGTCAGATCTAGATTGTGGGAGGATAAATTGGGGAACGGTAGGAGGAGGGGGGATACATTGGTGTGATTGAGGGGGACAATGTGAATTGGTATATGTGCAAGATCAAGGAGTGCGAGGACCAAACTGGATGCTGTATCATATGAATGGATTAATCACTTCAGAAAAGAGAAGCTTATTTCAAAAAGTTTAAGAATGTAAGTAAGAAATTGTCGATTTCTTTTTCTTGAAGATTTTATTTTGCAAGATTATGGAAGGTAGTTTCTCGAGGAGTCTAGTGAGGATTTGTTTCCTTCTTTGTTCGTTTTATTAGTGTGCATGTTGTAGATGCCTTATGGTTCAGTCTTCAGTGGATATAGTCTTTAGTCTTTTTTAGAGGAATGATGTCCTTGAAATCATCAGTCATTCTATTCTATATGACAATGCTACCATCCATACCATCTGACACAGGATCCTTGATCTTAGCTATCATTATAGACTGGTATAAGGAAGTCTAAAAGAATATTTAGGTAGAGTCAAACAAAAGAGAACTTCAGGCTACAAATATTGAACATATAAGTCGATGGATGTGTAGGGAAGAAGAATGTGTGTGGGTTTATCCTTTTGGAAAATAGAAGACATCCTTACTTCAAGATTTACAGTTTCAAAGTTTTTTGGCCTATTGTCCTCTAAGTTAAGAATGCTTTTGATATTTCAATTAAAACTAAACAGTTTTGACATGTCTTTGCTTATCTAAAGTTCAAGGCACCAAATTGAGATTATCTCTTGATGTTTGGGTTGAGCTTGCTCATGGGTCACAAATTCAACTTTTGTAGGACTTGCTCAAACCAAGTAAGATCTTGTATATCTTGGTTGCATTTTGTGAAGTATCATATAGATAACAAAAGTTACAAATTAGAGTTCACACACATATTTTGTATTAAAGTAAATAGTGCCATTATTTTGGCATGCATGGACATAATATTCCTTTAAAATGAGGCATAACCACCTGTAAAATGACTTGCTGGGTTAAGAACAAATTATAATTTAAAATGATTGACCATTAAGAGAAACCATAACTATAGAATTTAAGCCTTATCTTTACAAATCAAGATCAATTTTATGAATCCTCCTTTTCTACTTGTCCTATTAGAACTACATATGATGTCATTGTTCGTCCATTCAAATTCTTTTCCATAACCTTTTTTTTTTTTTTTGGGTTTGCCCTCCTCCTCGACCCCGATTCACAAGTTTGAGCTCCTATCCTTACCATAGCCTCCTTAAATCTTTCTTACACATTTTATGTATTGTTGTCAACTACTTAGAAAATTTGATATTTCTATTCTTTGTCTATTGTACTCATCGCTTAATCTAGTCACTTTAGGTTTACCGTAGGATCACCTTATCTTTCTTTTTTTATATGAGGTTCATGATTTGTGCTTTGGCCTTCTATAACATCCAACATTTCAAGATTTACAGTGAAGAGGTATCACACTATATTTTAACGAATAAGTTGCTGATCACCTGTCAAGCAATAAATCATGAAGGTATCTTACTAGGTTCATTCCCAATTTCTATGCAACATGAATGTGGCAGAGTTTATTGGATTTTGCTTAAATATAGTTGAGGATTGTATTGCTAAGATGGGCTTAAGCTGTCTTTATTTCTTCCAGTAGTATAGAATATACTTAGCTGCTAGAATGAAACAAGAATTACAAAAATTACATGCAGTATCATGAATGTGATTTATAAAGGTATTTGTTGCAAAAGGAACTGCAGGAGTTGGGTGAGGAAGTGGACTGACAAGACATTATTTTGTTTTGAGCATAGTTGTAAGGTATGAGATGATGCTAATGGCTTTAAGCATATACAAATATCTTTTTAGGTGAGTAGTGAATGAAGAGTTATAAGCTATGGATGATGTGATGAATGAGAATTCAAAGAATAGAATACTTAAATGCTTTTCATACCTTTAGGTTTTTCATACTTCAAGATATTTTTTAGCAATTTATGTTTTAAGAAATACTCTTCCGTGAGATTTAAAGCCTCAAGGATGGATTTGTTCAGTGGATTTTGGGTTAACCTTTATTGATATCATGGATATTCAAGTAAACAATGTTTCCCCTGTCATGGACACGTGATTGTGCAATGAAAAACAAGTCAAAGTTCTCTTGACTTTTGCTAACCATGACATAACAAGGTCCGATTGTTTATCATTGAGACCATATTCTTCCCTCTTAGGGATGAATTTGTTCAAAGTGGATTTAGGATTCACCTTTATTGATATCATGGATATTCAAGTAACAATGTTTCCCCTGTCATGGACACGTGATTGTGCTATGAAAGACAAGTCAAAGTTCTCTTGACTTTTGCCAACCATGACATAACAAGGTCCGATTGTTTATCATTGACACCACATTGGTCCCTCTTGTTTATGCATAGTGCAAAGTATCAGTTGAAAACAAGAGAGGACTTGGGCGACTATGAGACCAAGATTATTCTAATCAGTCATGGTAATCAAGATGTGATTGGATTCTTGGATTTAGGGAAGACATTAGAAATTATGCTGGGTCGTGTGCATTGTTTTAGTGGGCTTATAACTATGCATTATCATATAATGCTTATTTTCCTATGAATTATTTTGCTTACGAAGTTTCTATGGTATAGGTGGAGAAACCCTGTATATATTTTACCAATAGCATCTGATATTGTTTTTGATTATGGTAATGAGTCCAACTTGGGAAGATAGACAACTCTAGTGCATCATAAACCAAAGTGGACGCATCGGTCATACACAGTGACTGGAATCGGCTGCATAGTTTCTTGGACATTATTTTTTGATTAGCTCTTTATATAGAACTTTTGTTATAGAATTTTAATTTATAAACTCTGGTTGAAGCTCCAGTTTTATTAGGAGTTGAATGGTAAGTTTCATTAGGTCAAGGACAAGCAACATTCAAAAAATAGTATAACCAAAATAGTTATGATGCATATAAAGTCAAGACAAAATTTATCTAAATAGCTGATTGAATGAGTTTTGCAGGAGTTAAGTGTCTTGCAGATCAGATGTCATACATGGAAATATTTTGACTTATTTAGCAACTGTCAAATCTGTTGATATTACCATTCTAGAGTAGACATGATGCTTATGATTGATTATTGGCCTGTTTTAATTTGTAATTTTTTAGGACCTCTAAGAGCTTCAAGGGTCTTAGGTCATAGAGGCTCTATAGCCAATAAATACACCTCTTCTATTCTTTGGTGAATGCATAAATATTTTGCTTGAGGTTTCTTAAGTGTTTTTCTTGGTATTGCACCCTTGTTGTCACGGCAGTGTGACTTTGTACTACCTTTGATGCTGTTCCAAGGTTCTTTATATGGTGTTTGATATAGGTCCTTGCAGCACTGGTCGTTCAATGGGGATGGAGCACCTTGAGGTTGATAGTCATGATAAACGTGGCAAAAATCCATGATTCAGGCTCCATATCCAAATAAACTAAATTGAAAAGAAACTTTTTGTTCCTGTTTGCTCTTTATCTTCCATGAAAGGCCATGCTATTGAATGAGTTGCTAGCAAGGTTGATATTGCTGAGGGAGGGTAGTTGCTAAGCTTGCGACAAAGTTGCTAGAGAGGGAGTTGACACCAGTGTAAAGGGGTCAGAGGGAGGAGACGTCGCTGATCTTCGGGTGATGGACCTATTGAGGTTGGGAGGGGTGGGTGGATGGAGGGATCGGTGATGAGCTGTGGTTGGAAGAGGGAGGGATGAAGGCCACTAGAAGATGTGTCAAAGGTAGGGTGTGTTGGAGGCATTCCACGAGGAGAGTTGGACATTCTCCAACAAGGTGGAATGTTGGAGCGTCAGCTACATCTTCTCCAATAGGAGGACATGTATCAACTCCAAGGAGAAGGTAGAGAGGGAGGAGAAGAGAGAACAAGGAGAGAAGAGAAACCATTGGAGAGAGAGTAGTCAGGAGGAGAGAAGAATATGGAATGAAAAGGTGGAAGAGGAGGAGAAGGACCTCTTTATGCGAGATGAATGGAGAGAGATGAATGGTGGACTTGGATATTTGGATTTCTTTACATTTAGTTTATTTGATATGGGGGCTGACCATGAGGTTTTTGCTCCATTTATCAAGAGCACCGATCTCAAAGTATTGGACCCATTTGAGGGCTGATGCTGCATCGTACCATCAAATGGTCTGATAAGCATTGGACTTATCACAAATCCTTCTATCTAATGCAATGTTGGAAGAACTTGACGTGAATATTGATGTGAGAAGCTTAAGAAAAGCCAGTGCATCTCTGTTTTGATCAAGGGGAGGGTTTGATAAGAACCCATACTGACTTCTTAGCTTCAACTTTCTTTTTCATGCATTTGTTTCATTTGACTCAAAATGTACATGCCATTTTGGGTAAGCAAGGGTTTTCTGGTCATACTGCTTCATTTTCCACTTTTTGTTGAATTTGAGCTAGCGTTCTACAGGCTATGATCTGGTAATCCCACATGGCTTGGTTGCATGTTAGGATGTCATGCAGTAGTTTATCAAAGATGAACTAGCATAGTTATCAAATACCTTTGGCTACATTAATTAGTGGATCATGGACCTAGACTATTGTTGCTACCATACTTAGTGTGCATGTGGACTTAGACGGTTATGATTGCCAAAGAAATTGGCTTCATATGAAATCACAACCATTTTTTCAATATTCAGTTATTTCATTTTGTGTTCTTAATTTTGTTTCTTTGTTCAAATGACATTATAACATTCTGTAAGCATTTACATGGACATAAACAATTAAAACACCCTTGTGATATATCATAATTTGTGAAATTTCTACTGAACTCAGAAGTGAACATAATATTGGCTTAGGATTTAATTGCTAGTGCTATCAATCTGTACTAGTCGTACTGTACCATTCTAGCAAGGTACTGCTGTTGGTATGTTGATTGGTTCCAATCTATGCCGACAAATGGTACATCACATCATTTTTTTCCTGTGCTGGCACCATGTCACGTGCAATAAGTATAGTACTTATGATGCCTTTCGGTACTGTACCAATAAGATTTTGGTATGCATGTTTTGGGGAATAGACCATACCAACATACATATTGCCCTGTACCTAGGTGTACATAGGTACATGCTGTAGTACCGTGCTGTGCTGCTCTATATAGGGGCATAACCTGATATATGCTAATTTTTATACTTGACTAATATACCACCTCACTGTGGTACTTCTAACCTTGATGGTACAGGTACGATTCTGGTATTTTAACTCTTTATGTTAGTAATATTGTATATAATTTTTTGTCTTATATCAAGTTGTGGAGGATACCGAGCTTGTTCAATTGTCCATCATTTTGGAAGTTGGAACTTGGTTCTTGAATTATAGATTGTAATCCCTTTTGTAGTCAGTTGTTTGGCAGATAAACTTGGGATATCTATATTTTTTTCAGATACATTCTGATTCTTTTAATGTTCCATATACATGTTTGAATATTATGTAGATGTATCTATGTGGTTACATTGTATGTATAAACATAAGTACATGTATAGTTAAAGTTGTGATTATGGACAAATAATACACATGTAATTACAGATATACGAATGCATATATATGTAATTGTGTAACTTTTAATGGACACAGTATATATGGTTGCCTAGGCATCTTGAGATCTATCTGTTGTCCAAATGCAGAGGCGCAAGCTTGTAAGAACAATTCTGCAGCTTAGGTTTGTTACCAGAAGTTGTGATCTATTAAAAATAGTAAATCCTAAGTGGAAGAAAGAATTCTGGAAAGCAAAGTTGTAAAATATTTAGGGCTGGTCAAAGTGATTTAAAAAATAAAGTGAACTATATGGATGTGATGGACATTAAACCATTAAAAAATTTCTAAAGTTTTAGTGGGGTTTGTGGATAGAAAGAAAACACTGGATAAGATAATCATTTTGAGTTTCAAGACCAATTGATCAGACTAGATGCTCACTAGTGTCCTCTCAGTCTTCTGATGATCATATTGGTGTTGGATTGGTCTTTGTTTTTGATGCTTTTATGTTGTGGTAGAAGAATATGAACCTTGGTGTCCACCCAGTGTGCTCTGAAATTGCATCAAAGCAACAATGGAGCCAAAAGGCCCAAAACATCCAAAACAACACTACGGAGAGCACTAACCATGCAAATATTGATTTATTCATTCAAGAGGAGGTAAGCTTTATGGCAGCCTAAATGGTCTGTATTACTTAGAAGCCTTGAAAGTCTAAAGCAAATGCAGAAGACTTAAAAACAAAATCTAAATTGAGCCATTATGTTGTCAATATGTATGAAATGGTAAAGATGTAATTTTTGATAGTTCTGACAGTTGTTCAGTAAATATCATACCTTTTTTGGGCAACTAAGCTAAAAACCTGTGTTACTCTCTCATAAACAAACCAAGAAACAAATCCCTCCTTGCAATGTATCAGAGTTCAGTAGGAAATCCTGGATTTGAAACCAGTCCAACATCTTTGTTGAGGGTTGTTTGCTAACCAATCTCTGGCAGAGCATTCTTTCTAATGAATGTGGGTCACCTTGCAGTCATCGAAATTTTTAGTCATTAGTTCAACCTCTTGAAAAGCTCCAGGAATTCTATGCCTTCTTCATCTGATATTTGATTCAAATGATTCTTGAGGTACTGGAAAGTTAATTTAAGCTATGTAACGGCTTCATTCTTAACTTTGTATTCGTTATGTACTTTTTTGGTGATGCAATCTTTTGACTGTTGCTTGTCCTTAACTTGCGAGGACTACTACTAATCTCTTAATCAAACTGAAACTTGGAATGGATTTTGCAAACTTAGAGCTTGTCTGGAGTAAAAACACCAGATAAAAATATTAGTAGAATGGAGTAATGATGGCATGTCATTGTCAACTACTGTGGATGATCAAATGCCTCTTGTTTATCCTTCCAATAAATTCTGGCAGTTTTTACTCTGAAATTGGATCTTCTTGCTCGATCTATTACTTCCATTGCAGAAAAGGTTGGATTTTGTTGTTGATGTTACAAAAGAATTCTTCTTTACGAATATCAAATCCCATCAGTTAGAAGGATTCACCTCATAAGAAGCTGAAGCTAGGTTGGGATCATGCATCTTTGAACAATTTTGTATTATCCTCTCTTTCATGTTTTGATGTGAATTGTTGAAAGATTTACTTGCACATGCCTATCATCACAGTCTATAATGTATTCCGGAAGAAAAGCTGGTAAGCAATTAGGAGCTTTCTTCAAGGAGACCTCATCATTGCCAATGAAAGGGATGTATGATAACTTAATTGATTTTCTTTTCTTGTGGTTCTCAGTTTTGATTAGGTTTAGGGTTATTCTTTTCAGGTGACTTGTCCATTCATACTTCCATGGTGAATGGCTTTTGGTCACGGACATCCTCAGATGGTTGTGTATTCTAGTTGATGTTGCTATTCTCATCTTGGGGGAAACAAATTTGTCTCAGTTGAGTTCATGGCGAATCATAGTTGTGAGGGAAGGCTCCATTAGACTAGGTCCATGCCATGAGACAGTCAATCTAGCAATGGAGGCTGATGGCCTATCCTTTCTCTCTTAAATCGTAGATTTGAAATTTCCATAGCCTTTGGATTGTGGTGGGGCAAACAAGATTTATTATTTCTCTAATTAATCAATCAATAGATTAATTAATTTTATCAGGGTTAATGGTGAAGAATCAAGCATGTGGTAATAATAGAAGGTTGATAGATAGTGTGGGCTACAACTCAAACAAAATTTATATATAAAGAACTCCATCTTGTAGTAGGATTATAATGTGTTTGAGTACCTAATTGGTGCAACAACGTGCCTAGTAATCTGCGCAACAGGTTATCATATTTGCATGGGTTAGAATATGTGCTCGCAAGACTCTGGAAGACACAAGCAAAATTTGATTGAAAACATCACATGTATGGTTGGAGTGGTAATACCATCAGTTGTGGCCAAAATCATTCAGTAAGGCAATCATATTCCTCTATCCAGCATTTGATTCATATGTTCTTGAGTTGTTGGGAAGTTTATTTAATAAGCCATCTGTTGGTTAAATCTAGACTTTACAAGTACCAGTACCCATCCAATCTGATCTTGGGTTGGTTTGGTAAAAGAGTGAGATGGATCGAAGTGACATTAAAGCAAGAATGAAGAGGAAAAAATAAATGATTCAGGATGCTATGCTATCCCAAGTTGTCGGGAAACAACCATATTGGCCCAGTCTAGCCATTACAAACCATGACAGTCGAGACATCCTGGTTTATGTCTTGGGGGTGTTTCGGGAACTGTTTCTCTGGTCAGAATGGTATGGAACTGGTTTTGGATGTGCCATGAGGCATCAGGACATGAATCCTTGCTTCATAATTTTCATGAACTATTTTTGGTGTTGTCATCTTCTAGCTGCTACATGTCCTTTACCTATTAAGGTTACTATCGGACTCGTGATATTGAACTTTAACCAGGCTTTCCAGATTACAATGTTATGAGAATAAAGATTGTAGAATAGAACCCATAACAAAATAATTGCAAAACAATGATTGTTTACCAATGTTAGTTCATGTGGACAATCAAATTCTCCTATTTAGCTTGCAATATGCTTGGGCTGTTTCTACCATGATTACCTTTCATCAGGAAAGGCGAGATCCTGGTGTTGGAGATAGAAGGACCATTTGAGCTAGCATTATCCTAAAATGCAGTCAAGTAAATACTTTGGTAATATGGTAATGGGTACCTTGGTTAGTATCTTTAAACAACCAGGAGAGAACATTTTCTTAAAATTAGAATGTTTGTGAATGCTTTAAATTGAAATTGGTTGATATTGATATTAAAATTTAAATATTTTGACAATCATGAAATAATCCTTGAATTTTGAATATTATAGGTTAACAAATGGCGCAAGATAGAAAAGATAAATAACTTCTTAGTAATTATTACATTGTGTATTTTCATGACTTTACTGATTGTAGTTTTCTTTACTTTGATTGTTATACCAGATCTTTTATTGACCGCACTATTTATCAAGTAGCAAGTATATAATATAGTTGGGTATGTGTAGTGATACGTACAATCAAGGTTTGCTGTTTCGGTACCGGACTCCGTACTGGTACCATCCTATTACAATGTTGGTATGCAGTTTGGTATGGTATGAGATAGTGTACCAATGTTGGAATGATACGAGACTAGTATGGTATGGTACATCCTATTTTGGGTGGTACAGGGCAGTACAGCAAACCATGGATACAATGCTTAAGAACAAATGGTTGAAGTCCCATGTGCTAGTATCATGCTGTCTGCTTGCATGGAGTGTGCTGAAGAGGCCATGCTTCTGCTCCTTGCATGGACTGGCGCCAGCACATTCCAAGCATTAGCATGTCGTTGAGTCATGTGCTTGTAAGGCACTCATGTTATATGTGCTAGTCAATGTCAATTAGCATGGACAACAATTCATGTCGAGAACAATTTTGCTAGAGATTTGGAATTTGTGGAAAATGTTAGTCAAAAATACCCTAAATTCGATTGTAATAACCTCAAATAAAAAGTAGAAGCAACAAGAAAGTAGTAAGGTTATTAATAGTAAGAACAATAGGTAATAGTGAAAACAACACCTACAACAAAATATGGCATCATTAATTTTAGTTCACACACACACACACACACACACACACGCGCGCGCGCGCGCACGCACACACACATATAATCATGAATCATTCATGAACAAATTGTAAAATTCATGAGTAAGTCCAGAATAATGGAGGAGTTCTTGTACAATTTGTTTGTTGAGTAATTTGGAGTCTTTCGGTCAAGGTAAACGATGGATAATTGAAGAGATTTTCTATGATCCAAAGAATACTGTAACTATGTGGGTTAGTGGAAGCTGTGCACTGGTTGTTATATAAGATCCCTCTCTCTCTCCTCCTCGCTGTCCCTCCTTGATGTCAACGACCTTTTCCCTTTGCTTATTGTGCAAGGGCAATAATCTAATGAAGTAATTTTATATCTTGAGGAAATAGGTCCTTTTCCTGCTCTCATCCATGACATGCACCTGCAATAATATACTTCAGCTCATCTGCACCATTTTCGCACCTATATGCTGGGATTGAGAACATATTTGTGCATTTGCACAGAAAATTTGCAGGTCAGTATGTTTGCTGTTCTATATTTTCTCTTTCAGCACCTATTTTGTTCTTTTTTTTTTTTGAGAAATTGTATCATGTTATGCCTGTGCATTTAATTGTTTTCTTATTTGCGTTTATGGTTCACAAGCAAAACTACTTTTTCTGGAAACATGTAAATAGGCCTGTACTCGTATGACTTGTTTCTTTAGATATTCGACCATAGTTAAAGGAAGATATAACTTGCATTTTTTCCAGCATGGGTTTAAGTCTTGTTGGTCTATGCCATAGAGTATGTATCATGCTTGTAAGATACAGTCAGGACATGGGGCACATTGCCTTGTCATGCATGTATTCTTGTTCCATATGGTATTGATTGGCACATGATCATGTTACAATGGAACATGATGCTATACTGTGCTAATCTGCAATCGGCACAAGTGTAGTGCCTTCATACATGACAATTCATTTCCTTATTTTTTATGTTGAACATCTTAGTGCATAGCAGGCCTTAGGGAACAATCTGTTGCACAGTACATGAGGGTAGCATTTGGTTGCAAAATAAACCTTAAGGGAGTAAGGGAATGTTAAGGGATGCCCTTATTCTGTGGGAGAAGGTTTATCAGCATTTGGTTTGAGGAAGAAGTGCAGGGAATAAGGGGCATTTAATATGCATTGGATTTCATAATAATTCAGATTTTATTACGAGGACAAAATTGCTCTCACATTTTCTTGTATTTAGTGCATAGGGGCAAAAGAGTAATTGGAGGTATAATATGGTAATTGAGCGAAATAACTTTCTGTCCAATTTTGTGGAATAAGCCTTTCCAGGCCCAAGGCTGGAATTGACTTGTGAATAAGTGGAGGGATAGCCCCTGAGATATTGTAAGTGGGGAGTAAGCCTCTTCTGCCAGTACCAGATTGTTATTTGGCAGAATAAACTGTGTTATCCAGATACTTATGTCCAACATCTAAAATCTGTGTAGGATGCGTATCCCATTTGGATACATATCAGACGCTTGGATAGTTATCAAGATTTATTAATGGCAGTTTTAAGAAATTGGTATACAGTTGACTGCTCTATCAATGAGTTCGACCCACCATAATAATTTTAAAATGAAGTTTTGTTCTTTTCAGATATTGGTTAAGAACGTACATGTTAAAATGATATTGCAAATTGTCATTTTCCACATTGTTTAAAGACCGTTAGGAATAATATCTTTTATTATCTTTTATATGGCACGAATTATAGTTTAGTATAGATTAATTTTTCCTGTGCATCCCTGTTTGTATGAAATCTGAATGCAACATGTACAAAAAATCAAGACTTAAAAGTGCCAGCCATGCTAGGTTGTCTCTTGGAAACATATTGTGATAGGTTTGGACCGTCATGTGGCATGCCAATGCACGTCAAGTACTTGCATGGCATATCACATAACATGCCATTGCTAATCCCACAGCATGACGTGGCATTTTTAATAGTGCCAGGTTGGCATGGCATTTTTAATAGTGCTTGGTTGGCATGGCAATTATCATGCCAATACCAGATTGCCATCGCTCACATGTGTCACTTGGAACCTTGTAAGAAACCAAGTATGAAACAATGTTTGAAAACCAAGTTGTTTGGGGTGAATCACTCAATATTTGCCATACCAAGGCCTCCTTAGTATAAGATCTGAGGGACTTTGGTGTGGATTGAGGTCAATTTGCCTTGAAGCAACCTTGGTTTGCTCTTGAATTGAGTGTACAATTGTATACAGCTGAGAAAGTGTGAACCTGGTGCAATTAGCACCCGTATCGGCTACATGGTCGTGAGTCCCGGACGGACGGGATGCGGGTCCCGACAACATGGGTAGTGCGTGTGAGTCTTGAGATATGACTAGTTTTTGATGATTAGTTATTTTCTATCTAGTAGGAAAGTTTGATGTTAGTTAATTATAAGGAGTTGAAAGTTAGTAGTTAAGATTTTTCAAGTTAGAATAGGGCTTGGAATCCCATATTCGAAAGTTGAAGAAATGAATCACTTTGTACTACTTATAAATACCCCTACTGGGGCTCTTCTTGCAATTAATACTGAAGATCTTTGCGTAGTGGAAATTCTATTGTGGGAATTATTCTTCCTTTTTTTCTCTCTATTCTTTCTCCTTTCTTTTGGTGGATTCTTGGGGTTTGCAAGCGAGCATCATGGAAGCTGTACCCTTGGAGTGGCTTACCAAGGTAGTGTTGTTGTCTTTGGAAGAGAGTGATTCACCCCTACTCCTCTTCAAACTACCATCTTCCTTTTGTCGTATTTGCCGTAGTGGTGTCTCTACCCACCATGATCGATCGTGCCGACATACTCTTTAACTTTGAGTTTTCAGCCGAAGTTCAACACCTCTCCAGCATTGGTATCATAACATGGTTTCAAGATGCTGCCTTGCTACTACAATGTCGAAGAGTGTGTTGAATGTAAGCAAGATCCATGAGATATCAAATTAGATGAATTGAGTCATTAGCTTGAACAACTTCGATAAGAAAATCAGTGGTTTCATCAATGGCAAGAGCAATGTGGATGCCGATATTGCCAGCGATCCAATTACTACTCCGATAGAGAGCCTTTTGATGATGAAAGCGAGTGTTCTAAATTTCTAATGAAGAGTGGAAAATTTTGTTCCATTCTAGAATAGAAAACCATCTTTATTGGGCGAAGAAGATTCCCGGCACCAACATGAATGAAGACCATATTGCAATCATTGTGATCGGTACTAAAATAGACATCCCCAACTTTGAAGTATGCCTGCAACCTAGTGAGTTTGTTGATTGGCTCTATATCGTTGAATGAGTTTTCGAGCTTAATGAAGTTCCTGATGATTGATGTGTGAAGCTAGTTGTCATCAAGCTCAAAAGGTATGCATCAATTTGGTGGGAAATTTGAAGTGACAATGTGAGCATGAAGGACGCGGTAAATTTCGAACATGGGACAAAGATGCATTGCGGACTCAAACGTAAGTTCCTATCTGAAGATTATTGTTAGAATAATTTTTTTAAGCTCCCCAATCTTAGGCAATGAGATATGACGAAGAGTACTCAATGTAATTCGAGCAGCTCCTTATAATGTGTGACATAAGGGAGCTCGAAGAGCAAATTATAGTGTGATATCTTGGAGAATTGAAGCCTGAACATGAACAAGTTGTGCAACTTCAACCTATTGGATGCTGCATGACGTGATACGATCTGTAACAAAAGTTGAGAAGCAACAATTAAGAACAAATATTCATGCTTTTAGAGGTACAATGATGGAGCATCCAATGGGAGTTCTATATTAAAGACGGCGCCATCCCCAAAAGCCAGTGCCTTCCAACTGTCTCAAAGGAAGGACAAGGACATCCATAGCAACCCAACCATTTCAACACTGATGCCTCCAACCCTTGCAATTGCTTCAAGTGCCAGAGTTGTGGGAATATTACAACCGATTGCCCAAATTGAAAGCTAATCTCTTTTTAGCGGGAGAAGCATCGTTTGTAGGAGAGAAAAAAGATCAACCAGTCAAGTGGGATGAGGAAGACCTAGGTGAAGAAGAATTAGTGCATAGCGATCAAGGTGAAGCCTTAATGGCCTGCTGTATTTGAATGCGACCCTGATAGCTAATGAGGAAGACTATTCACACCATAATATATTTTCACACTAAATATACTTTGCATGGCAAGGTAAGGTACATTGGGCTGGATTCAACAAATTAGAATGCAAGGGTGATGTCCTGAGGAAGGTTCTTTTGCTGGCTTATAAGTCTTATTTTCAGGTTTGGAATCTTGAGCAGGCAGATGATGCAAGACAGCTAGTATCCAGACATGATGGTCCTATCTCATTTCTACAAATGCGAATGAAGTCAATTACAAAAAGGGGTCTGAAGAAAAATGTGCAGATGTGTGTTCTTTGCTAGTTGTTGCTGGAGATGGATCATTTTCTGGAAGTGGAACAATCCTGATGGGTTTTGCTCTTTTTGAAATGGAAGTGCTCGTGGTTGCCAGCCGAGAACAAATATCGATCACCAACATTTGTCCAGTTTTATTATTAAGGATGCATGATTATGTGCATGTCTTGAAGTTCAGGACAGCTGATTGCTCAGTAAGGTGCAGTCCTCGAGTTGTTGCTGTTTTGCAGGCCTCCTGGATACATTGTTTGATGCTGTCCCTGGAGGGAGGATTAACAATTCTTACTTATCCTATAGTTTCTGGGATTTCCGGTTTTGGAGGCATTTAGGCTGTGGACTACTTGGCTGCTAATTCTAGGTGGCTGGCCTTTAGTGGAAATCCAGTTGTAGTTTCAGATGGTGGCCATGTCAGCCCACAATATTTGAGTTCGAGTACTAGTATGTTATCATCTCCTTCAAATGGGAGTTTGTTGGCACACTATCCAAAAGAATCAAATACAAACGCCATCGACTCGGAATCGGATCCCATGCCGGCTAGTCGGTGATATGAGTCGGTACGTCCCTATACCGAACCATACCAGGCCCGAACTGATACGGAAACGAGGGATGAATCGGGGAGGAAAGAGAGAGGGGGAGGGAGGGAGAGGGAGGGAGGGAGAGGGACGCCGGTGAAGACACTAGCGGTGGCCATCGAAGGGCCGTTGAGGCCGTCGGGGGGCTGCCAAGGCCTCCCGGGCTCCATGATCCTTCGTGAGAGAAAATGCGAGAAGAGAGAGAGAGGGAAAGGGAGAGGAGAGGAGGGAGCGGAAGGTGGTGGGGAGGCCATTGGAGGGCCGTCGGATGGCCCAAAATAGCCCTGTGGCTGTTGCGGGTTCGAAACAGGAGTTCGCCTACTTCATTGTATGTCATGTTTCTAAAAAAACACGATGAAACGGGGGCAAATTCTTGTTTCAAACCTGCGGCGGCCGTAGGGCTATTTTGGTCCGCTCGACAGCCACAGCGGCCACTCGGTGGCCTCTCTGTCGCCTTTTGCTCTCTCCTCTTCTCTCCCTTACATCTTGTGGAGGATCGGGAGCCTTGGAGGCCTCGTCAGGCCACCGCTGGCCTTTCCTTCCCTCTCCTCCTCTCTCTCTCTTCCTCTCTTTCCTTCTTCCTCGCTCCATCTTCGTGGATGTTCCAAATCGGATATCGGAACCGCACTGGTTAGCCGTCGGTATGCTTCGGCATGCTCTGAACTGTCCGATTTGAGGCGATTCGGCAAACCCTAATCAAATAGATGGCTTATTGAATTTTAATCAACAGAGGGAGAATGTTGACCCTGAGGTTTGGGCTCATTCTTTTTAACAACTACAAGGTGCTAATGGTTGGGCTTCTGAATTTGAGTGGGAATAATCATGAATGGAATCAATTGATCAGATAAAGGGTGGTAACATGTCTAGTATAGCAGCCATGGAGCATAGCGGTATGCTTGCAAATCTTTTGGCGCAAACTACTGACCTAAAATTCGAAAATTCAAAGTTTCTCCAGTTTGTTTCAAGGATAAGCCGTAGTGAGCTTATAGTTGGTCAGAACCAAATCAAGCCAGCTACTGGATCTATCTCTGCTGATTGGGCTGATGAATATCAAGTGCAATATAATATTGGTCCTAACTCTTGGGCTGATCAGTTTGTACATGAAGAGCTTTCATAAGGAATGGATAAGTGGGTAAATGAGTTTGCTGAGGAACATCAACTTCATGAAGTTGATCAATGGGTAAATGAGTTCTCCAAATTGCATGTCCAAGACTGGGCAGAGGAATTTGGATATCAGGTCAGTGAAGGTCTTTTTTCGAAAAAGTTCTGCAGATAATTGGGTAGATGCATATGACAAGTCCCTCTATGAACAAGTCCTGGTATCCGAGCAACAATCCAGTACATCAAGAGGGGTTTGTCTTTTTTGTTATGAACCCTTATGTTGGGCATCCCAATACTCTAAGGAAGGGCTTGCAAGGGGCTTTTAAATGAACCTATTCTCAGTCTAGAGGTTGAAGTTCTAAAGAATGCTAACAATGCCAAAGGTTGGAGGTTTCTGGGAATAAACATGCAGAAAATGATGACGATCAACATGCTATTGTGTCCATGATTGCCTCTGCCATGTTCACCATTGCCTAGAAGCACGTTGACTGGGGACAACCTATCATGTCGTAGGGCCCAAAGCTTTATTCCTATATCACTCCACTCTATTTCGACCCAGGCATTGGTTTTATCAATCCTGCAACTGCGCTGGATCTGGGTTTCATTTTCTCATCAGACTTTGAGGACTCACCTCGATTGTGCAACCTGTCATTGGTAAATGATGCAACAAATATTTGATGGCCCTTTTAAAGTTCTGAAACGCATCAATGACAATGCCTATGAAATTGAACTTCCTAGGGCCTGTGTAGTATCTGCAACATTCAACATAGCTGGCTTATTGCCTTACTACTACGAGGTCTAGGAAGACCAAGAAGACCTAGACTTGATGGCAACTCTTCTCCAACTTGAGGAATATGACATTGGAGCGCTTAGCACATGTGATGGCTACATGAGTTGTGAGTCCCGGCCGCATGGATTGTGGGTCCTGACCGCATGAGTAGCAGGTCCCATGCGCATGAGTCTTGGGACATGATTAGTTTTTGATGATTACTTATTTTTCTATCTCAGTTAGGAAAGTTTAATGCTAGTTAATTCTTGGGAGTTGAAAGTTAGTAGTTAGGAACTTAGGATTCTTCGAGTTAGAATAGGCCTTGGAACCCCATGTTGGAAAGTTGAAGAAAAGAGTCCGTTTGTACTAATAAATGCTCTGTTGGGGCTTCTTTTGTAATCAATATTGAAGATGCTTGAGTAGTGAAAATTCGATTGCGGGAATTATTCTCCCCTTGTTTCTTTCTATTCTCTCTCTCTCTCCCTCGGTGCATTCTTAGGATTTGCGAGTGTTGCGAGAGCTATATCCTTGGAGTAGTCTGCCAATATAGTGTGTGGCCTTGGAAGAGAGTGATCCGTCTTAGTCTCTCTTCCAACTATCGTCTTTCCTGTGTCGTATGTGCTGTAGTGGGATTTCTACCTCGCTAGAATTGGTTGCACTGACATGCCCTTCTTCGAGTTTTCAACCGTTCAAAGTGGGTTAATGGGTGATTTTTTCTTATTTCCGACCATTTGAAATGGACATGAGAGGAAAGGGGACAAGTTACTATAGGAGTTTTGATCTTGGATTGAACCATCTTTTTAGCTATCTAGCTAGGCAATTTCCTTTCTTATGCCTTTTTCAAATTTCATCAATAATCTAACTAATTCATGACTAATTGGTGAGATTAAGTGGAAACTCCTTGAAATTGAGACTAAACCTTATTTGATCGTTGTATTCATGCTGTAAAGCATGAATCCAACACCAAGTTAACGAATTTTGGCATTTTAGGTTGATCCTTAAAAATCTATACCAAAAATTTGTGTAAATTCAAACATAATCTGAGCGACTGGTTTCTGTTCAGATTGATTTTTGGATCAGTCATCAAGATTCAAGAAGGGGCCCAATTGTAATTTTACTGGGTTATTTTATGGCTAATTTTTTTATAAAAAAAATTCTTGAAAATTTTTTAGGGTGATTTTTTCAACTTCTGGAAAAAGGTAGTGTGTTTGCATCGATGATATGTACAAGCTACCAAAATTTGATCCAAAATCGGTGCGACATGGACATGCTAGGGTTCTACCCAAGCTGGGGATGGAAATTATCATGAATTTCAAATTAATCTGGCAAGAACACTTTTGTTTGAGATTAATTTTTTATATATATTGTGCACATGGGACCAATTACAAAAGCCCTTAATAAAATAATATCTTTGGAATTATTTTGATTTTTAAAATTATTTTTTGAATTAATACTTATAATAATATTTATAATTAGTATATTGAAATATAGGTATGGTGTTAGATAACCAAACACTATTTTCTATGATAGGTGTTGCATTTTTTTTTTTTTATTAACTAGTGTTGTTAGATCACCGAGAAAAGAGAGGATAAATTGATGTACAGAATGAAATAAGCTGAACGCTCAAAGGAAGTGCATGCAACAAACTTGCAACTTTACATCATGCTATAAATTTGTTGGAAAATAAAATTGATTAAAACTATGTTTAAATAAGCTAGTGCCTTGTGCACGATCACTGATGATAGTAGTGATTGTTTGACTGATTTTGGGTTGCAGATGTTACTATTATTAGCTGATATTATATGTACACTTTTTCTTTCTTTGTTTGAATTTCAATTGATAATTTGAATGCATAATTCCAAAAGAAAGAGGAATGCAAAGCTGTAAGAAAGAAAAGAGAAAAGAAAGTAGACTGATCTTAGACTGGTCTGGATAATTAACCTCGTGTGTTTTCACAACATATTTCGCACACACTTGCATGTTAAAAAAGAGAGAAACAGCTTATTCTTTCTTGAAAGCATATGCAAATACTAGAAACTATAAAGGAACAAGTCTAACATATTTATGGATGGTTGCTTCTTCTGCAAGTTAGCCCCTTTTTGCACATAATCCCTTTTTTTTGGCTAATTAAACTCCAGACCCCTGTTTAATTGCAAAATGTTTCAAACTGGAAAGTAGTAAACAAAGAGTTCCTTGAAGGAAAAAGCTGAAATAAGTCAAGACCCAAACTTGCGTTTAGGTCCTCCCCATCAAAGCATATGGTCATCAAGATACTATCCAAGATTTCTATTGCTTATGTACTACATCAAGTGCATTTGACCCCATCATGTTTCCATCAAACTTAATAGCCGTTTATTTTGGTGTAGCTCAGGACTGAACTGGAGTCCACTTAGAAATGTCAATTTTGCGGATTTGTTTCGTCAAAAGTGAGGGCAAAAGCTCACACCTGATTTCTAAATGTCTCCACTTCGTTAAAAGTTAAACTCGGTTTTAAGGAGGCTATACCTGTTTCCACCCATTTTGATATGGTTGACCCTATCCAACTTCACCCATCATGGTCGAACTCGACCTCATTGGAGCTATAGCTGATTCTACCTGATCCAATCGGACTGGAGCTTACACAGCTGGACGAAAGTTTTAACCAATTAGTTCCCAATGCGATCTAACCGAATCCAATCTTGTTAGCATCCCAACTTGTGTCGTAATCTGAGGGGAAAAAAAAGAATCCTAAGTTGCTGGAGCTGTACTTCTAATGACTTTGACTGAAGCAACAATATCAATGAAGCTGAAGGCAACTAAATGGAATTATAAGATGAGCATCTTATGGCCTTGTAACTAGTTTATTTTTTCTTCTTCATACTTAACGATTTATTATTTTCCTAGATGTTATTGAATTAGAAGTGAACCTGCCTAGTGCCTATTGTTAATTTGATCTCACTTTGCATGTTTGTAGGTTCAGACTTAAAATTTGCCTTGGAATGCAACTAGTATATTCTGGAATTAAGTTGGAAAAGTATCATATTTTGACAATAGGGATCACTATGTCATTTTACATAGTGTCTTCTAACTCAATTTCCCTGCTAGCATATTATTTTCATACTAGTATTTTTTGAAGCCCCCTTCTCTAAGCCGACACAACACACACACAAGCTTGCACGCACACATGTGCATATATATATACATGTATCTACATGATTATACATGTGTGTGTGTATATATATCTATATAGATCAGATCCACCGGATGAGAAACTCAATTCCACATTGCTGCTGATTCATCGGACTTACGCATCTCAGCGATTCGTGGAATTTTCATTTTGTGTGTGTGTGTGTGATGTAGAAGACTACAATCAGAGATGAAATTGTTTATGATGTCATTTCCTCCTTTTATTTAAACATATAGCTGGCTTTGATGCCATAACCTCAGACCAATAAATTTATGCAATAGATACCTTGGTTATAATGCAATCAGTTAATAAATGAGAATATTTCAACTTTATGTCTTTAGCAGTAAGTTTTTATTCTAAACCTGCAGCCTGTATTAATTTGAGATGCACTTGCTTTGTATATTTTGTTAGAGGTAACTAAAATGAAATCCAAAGGGCCTCCTAATTTTATCTTGAACAAGACCAAAAGCTGAACGTGAAGCAATTTTAATATAGATACGGGATGTTTTCAGCTAACATATTCCCACTTCCTGTAGTATGCTATTTGGATTTGTCTTCATGACTTTAATGCAATTAAAGTATATTCTACATAGTGTGTTAGATATATTACTAATGATCTTAAGAATGCAAACATCATACTTTGAAGTCCTTATCACTGCTTTCTTGTTGTGTGCCTGCAGTATATGTTAATATCTCAGTCATCTTATTACTTTATATACTTTGTGGAAAGCATTTGGAAAAGAAAAGATCGTTTGGATTCATCTTGTATGTAAAACATATCCTAATCTAAAGCCCATATGGCCAAACTTCAAACTAGATGGTTTCTGCCACTATATTTTTAATATAATTTATAGTTCCTGTTGCTGCAAAAATCCGCCGGCATCGGAGATGCTGGAGTCGAGGGTGCCGCGGTCGCCGCCGGGACCTGCAAAAGAAGTCTAAACCGGAGTTGGGGTTGCTCCGGCAAGATCCTCCGACGCTCAAGTCAGTTCTC
>KE505527.1:356066-374466 GCA_000441515.1 Elaeis oleifera
TCCCGTAGGAGTTCGGGTCCTTTCTGTGGTAGAGACTTGAGGCAGTGGTCCGGCTCCCGTAGGAGTCCGGGTGAATCTGCTTGCTCCCGTAGGAGCTCGGCTGGGATGGACCGGCTCCCGTAGGAGTTCGGGTGAAATCTGCTTGCTCCCGTAGGAGTTCGGCAGAGGCGGTCGACCGCCGTAGAGGCTCGGCTGGAGTTCGGTAGCGGTAGAAATCAGTCATTGAGGAAGTTCAGCCGTAGACACAACTTGAAGGGAATTCAGTCTGGCGCCGATCACTGTAGAAGATCGGTCAGTAGCGGAGCTCAGTGAGCACTGTAGAAGGTCGGCCGGCAACGGAATCCAGAGGGCATTTGGAGCAATCTGACAGGCGCCTGAAGAATCCATCTTGGAGAAGCACGGATGGGTGCCACTTGTCGAGAACTTCGGCTGAGGGTATTTTATACCCAACAGTTTCCATTGGTAGAGAAGGAGTTATTATTTGTACAAGTTGGCTACTCATAATTTATATTTTATCATTAAGAAGATCTTATTTTGATTGTTGTTATGAAACTTGCTTATTGATTGAATTGGGTGTCACATTATAGATATCAGGTTTCATAAAGTGAACCAAATTTAATAGTTAAACATGTTACCTTTGCATACACATGCCTGGCACGTGCCAGTCAATGTGTAGAAATCCACAAATGTAAATACATCTACATTCAGGCCGAGCAAGAAAACAAGAAGAATGAACACGCTTAACATGCAACATATTTCTTTAAACAGAATGTTCCAGAAAGAATTTATTTGATTTCAACAAAATATAATTCTCCATGAATGAAAATGTACAGATTTACAGGGCAAATACTTATTAAAATCTTTGAAGGGCTTTCATCAATAAAGGAAAAGTTGAGAATGAATTATGCAGGGGGCGGGAAATCTAAATTGCTAACATTTGCCCCCTATACAAAATGAGAATCATCTAGAGAAAAGCATGTGCATCCCTCTCTTTCACTCTAATGGCCTAGAACCCCAAGAGATCCTAGTACTTTAGTAGACAATATCTACTAAAAAGAATTAAAATATCTTTTCCAAGATACTCATACAAACATGAAGTCCTTGAGAGTACCCTTACAGGTCCAAGAACTAATATGTGAAGTACAATCTGCTGTGCATATTAGTCTTTATTGCTAATTAGCTTATTTTTTCCTTTTTGTCTGACAACCTTGCAGGTGGCATCACATTGTTTCGTGATGGAATAAGTCTAGCTGTTATGTTGTGGGCCTTACTGGTAACAGCAACATATCTGGATTTCATTTTGTGAGTAAAATTGCATTCCAAATTTTCTGCATGGATCGCTTGGATATTGCTTCTCCTGTTGGGTATAGAGACCATAACAGTAATGATTTATGCCATGGACAAAACTTTAGGCATCAGGAGCAAGGGCTGAAATCTGAAGGTATAGAAAATGATTCTACAGAAGTTGGGCATGCAGACTCCAACCATGATTCTGACAAATTGGCTACCCTAGCTGAGCATGATAAAAGCATCAAACCAAAATCTCAAAAGGCAGATATGAAGCATGGTGCAAAAAAGAACTCAAAAAAAACATTGCAGAAGGGAAAGAAGGCTTCTCAAAGTCTGAGAGGCAAAAGTTATTTCTTAAGATCTTCACTGGATGGTGTTAGAGTTCTACGGTCAATGTCAAAGGGGAAAGCAAGACTCCTGCTGAGTCAGTAACTCCCCCTGTAAATCCAACAACAAAAGAAGAAAAGGAGGGAAAGGTAAAGGGAGCTTCAAAAGATGAATTTTCACTAACTAGGAAACGTGTAAGGTACTTGTTGACACGAATAAACTATGAGCAAAGCTTGATTGATGCATATTCTAGTGAAGGATGGAAAGGTCAAAGGTTTGTTCTTCATAACATCCTATTTTGAACATTTGTTACTTTTTTTGAATTGTTTTGGCTATCATTCCTCTGACCAATGTATGTAAATTTTCTTGCTGAATATGCATTTAATTTTTGATCATTGTTTTGGTTATATAAAATAATGTTTTTGAGAAGTTATCTATTTCATCCATCTTGTTGTGAGACTAAAATACTTGTTTCAAGCAAGGTCTGTTGGAATGGTACGAGGGCTTGTACCGGCCTTCGACCAGTTTGGTACGGTAGGGTCCCTACTGTGTCGCGCTGGGGCACTTGAAACAGGGACAGGAGCAGAGGAGAGGGAGAAGGAGACAGAGGAAGAGATTGGCAATGGAACAATGGTTGAGAGAGACAAAAAGCAGCGGAAGTTGTTGGTGTTGGAACCTGAGAGGGAGGGTGGGGGGGGGGAGAGAGAGAGAGAGAGAGATTACCTGATGGCATCGAAGGAGGGGAGAGAGGCACGATCGGCATCCAATAGGGGAGAGAAGTGCTGATCAATGAAGGGAGTGGGGAGGGATGCTGGGTGGGGGGTTGCGCGCAAGTGCGAGAGAGTCAAACTTTTGGACCCTTGGTAGAATAGGGTGGGAGGGTATTGTAAAGGAACCAGTCCGAAGTTCCAAATGGGTGAACCATCCAGGGCCAACATTGGTTTGATTCAGTACAGCAGTTTGGGTCAGTTCAGCTTTTCATGGTTTTAAGAAAAAATGCTCAAGAAACATCAAACATAATGTATTTGTAAATTTAAATAGGCAGCTACTGCCAAAATTATTGATACAAGGAGGCGGAGACATGTACGTAACATTTGCAGAGTTGCTGAAGTCTCCGAGGGGCTGTTTGGTTGCCAGTGAGTTTTACTAAAGAAAATCTGTAAAACATGATTCTCCATGCTAAAGATTTTATGAAAGTATGGGAGACTTGTTCTTTTCATAAAATTCAATTTTTAGGTTCTGTGACATGTCAATTTTGGCAAAACATGTTTTGTGGAAACCAACCAAACAATTGTTTTGTTGAAACTCATTCATTTTGCGTTTTTATATATCCATTTTAACAAAACTTATTGGCCAAATAGTCTCTAATATGTTTGGACACCTGCAATGGGGTGTAAGTGAACTCCAGTTGTAACTTGCAAGAGGCGGCTCTTTTCTAGTGTTTGGATTGCTATAACTAGACTAATATCCTGTAAGTCAAACTGCATTTGATGACTCTTTTACAGTATTATGTTTTGCGGCTAAATTGGCCACAAGACAAACTATGGCATTTGCAAAAAGCTTTAGAGGCATCTTTATGATAGGTTTAAGTACAATAAGGACAGTAGCTGGTGGAGAGATATTTAATACTACCTTAATAGTATGATCAAATCCAGTTGCAGTTCTCATTTACAGGCAAACAAACATTAGATTTTATTTACTCTAACAACAAAATTATTGAAACAAATATTGGAAATGTTGTTGCAAATGCAGCAACTACAACCTCATGTAATCCCAACTGCATGCATTTCAAGCTGCAGATGTCCAAGTTCTGCTTTACCAACTCATGTTCAACCTCTGCCTAACCCAATAAACAATGTGGAGTTATACATCTGCATTTCTTACTTTCAACAAATTTTATTGCTTTGGTTATTTTAGTTGATGTTATTTGGAGTATTGTTATTTTGCCTCATTTTATTTTAATTTTGGGCCTATTTGGAGTCTTGTAAGTGGAGCCGCGTGCGGTACAAGTTGCAAATGCTGGCCAGCCTGCTTGTTGGATGCGTGCGACTTGAATTACATAGTAAATTGAGTCACTTGTTGGGCCGCAACTCATAGTTGTCCTGTGGTAGGGCGACTTGTGGTCAAAATGGCTGCAGGTTGAGTTGCAAACACTTAAGTAGGTATCTTAATTAAAAAATTCTCCTCTTCCTCCTTCCCTTCCCCTCTCCTTCCCTCCCTGCTCTCAAATCCCTCCCCTTCCCCTCCCTGCTCTCAAATCCCTCCCACAATGATGTTGTCGCTGGCCCATCACCTCTGGAGACCCATAGCCACCTCTGCCTTGGACTTAATTGTGCCACCCTTCTCCCCTGCACCTCATCTTCCTCTTCCTCTGTCTTCCACTTCCTCTATCACTCTCCTTCACCTTCTTTGCCCTTATGAGGGCCTCCATTGCTACCCGCTCCCTTCCCATGGGTGCCTAGGTCCATGTCCATGCCCTTGCCACTGATAACTTCATTTCTTATCTCTTCTTCTAGAACACCTCATCTCCATGTATGTCGAGTTTCCAACTTGGCGACCACTTGCAAGGCGTTTGACAGAATGTCTGTCAAAGATGCCCAAACTCTCCTCCAAACATAAAAAAGTGAGCTTCTTTGTAAAGTCAACTACCGCAACTGGAGTTGCAATACGACTTGGGTTGTATTGCAATTTCAATGACAAGGCTCCAAGCAGCTCCTTTGTTTGTTTTTCTCTTTTCTGAATTTAAATATTACCAATGTAGAACATATTTTCATTTACATCCAGAGCCCTTTCATGCAAAGGAAGCATCTTAATTCTTAAATTTTTGGGGCTTCTTTTAATCATGCTTTAGTATTACATACATTACTTCCTATGTGCCTATTATGATGCTTTAAATAATTGTCATTTTTTTAAAAAAAAAAGTATAACAGCTGCATAAATTTGCAGCTTGGAAAAGCTCAGGCCTGAGAAGGAGCTTGAACGAGCCAAGTCTGAAATTTTACGCTGCAAATTGAAAATTCGTGACTCATTTCGGTGTCTAGACTCCTTGCTTTCTGAGGGCAGGCTTCAGGAATCTTTATTTGATTCTGATGGACAAATTTGCAGTGAGGATGTATGTGTACTAATTTGACCTACTCAAAGTATATGCTCTTTCATAATGTCCTGTCTTACTCTATGGTATTTGGGTCTACTTTTGATAAACATTTTTCATCGTATTGCAGATATTTTGTGCCAAATGTAGTTCAAAAGACTTATCAGTTGATAATGATATCATACTTTGCGATGGTGCTTGTGATAGAGGGTTTCACCAAAAGTGTTTGGATCCCCCACTTCTGAGTGAAAACAGTAATATTTGAACCTATATTTGTGCTTGTTTTATCATTTTGAAATGAAGGTGATATTTCTGATTTCTTGAATTATGCTTAATTGCTCTCTCTCAGTTCCTTCTGGAGACGAAGGATGGTTGTGTCCTGCATGTGATTGCAAGGTAGATTGCATTGACTTGCTGAGTGAATTTCAGGGAAGTAGTGATCTGTCAATTGAGGACTCGTGGGAGGTAAGTCTTAATGGGCAAATTGTAAGCCATTTTCTTTGTATGGATGGGTTTATATAGGTATACTGCATTATATCGACAGTTCATTCCATGAGAGCTGTTGAGCATATTCCAAATCAGGATATCTTATACTTTGTGCAGAAAGTTTTTCCTGAAGCAGCTGCTATTGCAAATAGTGACAAGCAATATGATTTATCCAATCTCCCGTCAGATGATTCGGAGGACGACAACTATGATCCTGATGTACCTGAAGTTGATACAGAAGATCATATGGAAGAATCTAGTTCTGAAGAAGATCATGAAGAACAATCAAGTTCTGAAGAATCATATTTTACCTACTCATCTGAGGATTCAGGGCCTTCAGAGAAGAGAAAACATTACGATGATATTGGATTATCCTCAGATGATTCAGAAGATGATGATTATGACCCTGAGGGTCCAGATCCTGATAAGGAAATCCAGAAGGAAAGTTCAGGTTCGGATGAATCAGACTTCACGTCAGATTCTGATGACTTCTGTGCTGAGCTTAGCAAGAGTGGAGGTACTGATGAAGTTTCAGCTTCTTCATTACCAAATCTCAAGCCATTAGAACCTTCTGGTGAAGGAGAATGTGTGAGTGATAGAATGAAAATGCAACAAATTCTGAGCAACCTTCCATCTTGGAGCCAGACCTGAGCCAAAAGAATGCCTTACCTGTGTCAGGAAAAAGGCAGCGTGATCGTTTAGATTACAAGAAGCTATATGATGTAAGTTCCCTTCCTCAAATACAGACACATGCATGTTTGTACATGTATATGTAATTATATAGATGTCTATATGCAGAAGTATTCGCTGTGTGTCTATGTGAATATATAGAGATGAGGTTTCAGTTCAAGTGAATAGCACCATTCTAATTGTGTATATCATGTGCAGGGGTTTCAGAGATATTGCTATTCTGGTCTTTTCTATCATACATTTTAGTAATTACACATGCACAATCGCAAATAGATGAGATGAGGTTCTTGTTGGTAATTTGTATTCATAATGTCTAGCATTCTCCTAATTTTGGTCAATACTTAATAGTATCTGCCAGATTATTCCTCCTTTGGTTTGCCTCTGTCAACAGAATTATACCCTCCCTCTCAAATCGGACCAAGTAGGTTTGTTCATATAAAGCGAGAAAAGCCAAAGTTGATCTTGAAGTTACTTTATAGAAGAGAATCTCCTTTCTGCCAGACTGATACAACATAGCTTTAAAGGCCAAGATATGAAGCCACGGTCAGTTGTAGTTGTCAAGGCTATTGCCGTATCACATTTGTTATTTTAAGAGATAAAATGCTAGATTGGTGTATGATGATAGAAGATATTGAAAAAGCATCCTGTGAAATTTATAACTGTCCTTGAAACCTGATTAGTTACCGTGATAATAAGCTGTATATTAAGAGACATAGAGAACTTAGGTTCTATTACAACTGTTGAGGAGGTAGTGTTTCTTGAAGTCTGAGTTTAGTGTATCATCAAGTATTGCACTACAGAGGCTTTTCTGCATTCAATTAGCTAAGCATATCTAACTTCTATCTTTACTGATTTCTGGACGTATCCTAGTCAATGCTTATCCAAGGTTTGGCCTTCAATGTTTCTACCCATTTGCTTTCTGAGAATGGGTCCTCAGGCTGCTTGGAATTTAGACCCTCTTTTATATATTTATCCAGATGTATGTATTCATGTTATATTTTTTAAGTGTGATATGCCTTGAAAGCTTCTTTTTAGTGAACAGCTCCAAATTAAGGTGAACTATGCAAGGCGCATTGATGTTTATTCTGCTTTCCTTTTTTAAATATCATTGGCACTTAGCTTATGGATATGACTTAATATTTGGTTCTTTTATTCATGCTGCTTCTATATAATTCCGCACATATTTGTATGTTAATGGGTTTTATGTTACCCTGTTGTTCCACTTTCTAGATGGCTGACTCAACTTTAATTTTATTATGGAAATTGTCTACCATGTCAGGTATTTCACTGTCTTTACTTGAGTATGTCTTATCTTGAATTTTACAGGAGACTTATGGTAAAGCATCTTCTGATTCAAGTGATGATGAAGACTGGTCTGATAAGAATGCACTGAAAAAGGAAGAAAGATGACCATGTAGAAGAGACTGATGTATTAAAGGCAAGATCTAAATCTACCGAGAATTACAGAAGCTCTGGGAGGGCCAAGAGAAAGGCTACAGCGGAAAACATTGTAACAAAGTCAGATTTAGTTCAAAAGCAAGTTTTACTTGCAACGAGTGAAGATACTCCCAAAAAAGCATATCAACAAAAGCTGCAATCTGCTTCTCTGCATCACACGCAAAAGCATGATGATCCTTGGGAGCCTGATTCTAATGGAAACGAGGCAACTACTTCTGTTCAAAGGCGTTTTGATCCAGTAGTCACTCAGGTATTGCAATTTGAATTTCTTGTGTTTATTTTGTTGAATTATTTTGGTGTATGATAGATTGTTATTGGTCTCTATCTTCACTGGAGGATAGGCTGGCTTTTCAGCTTTTTCTAGCTTTTCCTTGGATGGTTCATGTTCTGTGGATTTTCTTTGTATGTTACAGTATCTAAGCATACCAGGATGTTGCAATTTACAGGTTCTATAAGCTTGACTGGTCACTCCCCTTTTCAGCTACAACCTAATCTATGATGAAGTTATTTGCCAAATTTCTTCTTTTGGAATTCTGCGGCTGTCTATATCTATATTTTAAACATCTTGAATATCCATAACTTTACAAGGTTGTCAGTCCTTTTGTTTGGTGCCTGTAGAATCCATGCAATGACTATATGGTTATTACTAGCAGAACAATCTGCTTGATGGGAGCTTGATGCCAGTCCATGCTTTGTGAAATTTTACTGCTGTGTATATATATTGCTAAAAATCTTCTTGAATACAATTGCTTTACAAGGTTGTCCTAGATATGAGTTCCGATGGCAGTAGAATCCTCTAATACCATTTTAGATTATTGGTAGCAGAACATTGTACTTTTTATCTTTGTTCAGGGAAATGCTTTAGTTGATAATGCTGTTGAAGGACTGTCCTATAGTGAATGACTGCTTGGTAGGAGTTCAGACAACATTCCATGATGAGTCTCACAATAGGGGATTTGTTGAATAATAAATTGTGTACTGTTAGAATATCAACATTTTTTGATAGAAAGGGCATATAGTCAATGTGCTACACAATTCCCCAAACCCTATTAAGTCAAGATTCGATCCTAGGTCTTTTGATACAACTACCAAAGACTTTATCAGCTTGGTAAGCTGTTATCTTTGTGGTATACCAACGTCGTTTGATCACATTGTATGGATATTTTGTGAGTTTTACTTATGAAACACATTTGTAGACAAGGTTTTAAGTTTCGGCAGGACGGGGCGTCTTGGGTGTCCCCGTCCCATTTCTATGAAAAAAGGGGCCGGGATGGGGTTGGGACTTCAAAATTCATCTGTGCAGGAAAAGGAGGAGAAAAAGAAAGAATAAAAGGAAGGATAAAGAAAAGGAAAGTGAAAAGAAAGAAGAAAAAACATAATGGAAGAAAGGAAGGTACAAGAAAAAAAATTGAAGGAAAGATGGAAGAAGGAAAGAGAAAGAAGAGAAAAGTTAAGAAAGAAGCATATGAAGGGATAAAGAAAGAAAGAAGAAGAAAAGAGAAGGAAGGAAGGTAAAGAAAAGGGAGGAAAGAAGGAAGAAGTAAAGAAAGAAAAGCAAGAAATGAAGAAAGAAAGAAGAGAGAGAGAAAAGGAGAGGAGAGGAAAAAGAAGGGAGAGAGAGGGAGGATACCTACATGACTCTCAATTGGAATTATCACCAGGACAAAACAAGATAGTGGAGCATCTCATTTCATGGAAAAACTGGGACATGGTTGTCCCATGGTATTTAAAATGTTGTTTGTGGATATACTTGTCTATACTTTACCATTTTAATAACATAACTGACTGAGGTCGATGATTTTCTATACTAGATTACTTGTACTTTGTAACGAGGTTAACCTATCGCATTACTATGAACCTAAAAGTTGCTGAATGATTTCAGTGGTTGAATTTCCTTTCTCAAATGAGTACACGGGGTATATCTGCTTCAGATAGTTCAAACCTACGTGTATGGAATTTGGGATGTTAGAATGTCTCCTGTGTTTGAACATATCTGGAATTTGTTTCAGTTGGAAATGTGGGCTTGCATTTGATTGAAATGCAGGTTTTGTGTTCTATCAGTTACTTGCTATGTTCTCCCAGTGGGTTGTCTTTGGAAGTCTAATCCTGCTAATCGTGCAGTCATCAAAGGGGCTTTTGGTACTTGGGGGGAGATTGATGTTCCACTTCCTTTCTTAGATGACAAGGGAAAGGATCATGCAATTACATAGCTGTTGCAGGAGTGGTCTGTCTCTCAATGGACTTGTGGAGTCGTGTACTTTTTAGGCTGCACATGCCTTATAGGACAGTTCGTACAGCAGTTCCTGAAGGCAAATAATACTTGTTCTGCTGTTCTCTTATGTTGGGGATGACTTGAATGCTTTGGTATTCTTCCTCGGATTGTCTGTCTTGACTATCGGCATTGAGGAAGATGCTGTTAAAGGTTGCTAAAATCATGAAAATATGCAATTGAATGTGAATGTAAAGTTCTCAAAAACAGGTTTTAAGAGGTTAGTTGTAGGGAAGTGCATCAAGTGGTTATCATGTCATGAGTTGATTTTGTTGCTTTGCTGATGGTGCTTTTATAGTCTGGTGATAAGAAGTAATAAAATTTCTCCCCTCTGGTGAGGAAGTGACAATGGGTGATATGGGGCCTGGTCATGATAGGAGGAAAACTAAGACAGAACAACCAATTTGGATTCTTTAATCAATAATGAATGAACAACCAAAGGAGGGTTCTTGATGGTAACTAATTTAGCTTCTTTTTTTTTTTTTTAATAATGTTTGGTGGGTAGACGACTATTGCTTAGTGGCCATGTGCTATAGCATAGGATTTGCTAATTAAGTAGAAAAGTTATTATTATTCTTTGTAGGAAAGGTGCGATGCATAATTAAATTTCCATGAGGTTGATGATAGTTGACTGATGCAAGACTCGAGTTTGCAGGTTGTGTGAGATTTGGGCTAGCAAGTGGAAGTGATACATAAAGATGTAGCATAAGCAACAGAGTAAGTGAAAGCAAACAAAGTATATAGGAAGGGAAAAAATGAATGAAGAAGGATAGGCTTGTTAACTTGTGAAATCAGCACCATGGCTCACAGAGGTGCTGTTCATCATTTATCTGGGTGTTGGCACAGACTTCCATCTTACAATTTTGCATTCAAGGAACAAATTGTAGTTTTTGCATGCAGAAGTGGATATGAGGACTTCATTTATGGTCTCTGGTGGCTCCCTCCATGATCTAGGACTCATGCTAGGGGTAATAGGCCCACTACAACTCCACCAACATTAAAAGGAAAGCAAAATCGCTAGGCTAAGATCAATAGCAGACCAAACTCTCTTACTTGACATATTATAAATAGTGATGTCATGCAGATTGGATACATCGTCATGTGTTGTTAGTTCCTAAAACTTGATCAGCTTTACTGAGTTATATCAATGTCGAATCCAGTAGACTGATGCATTGCCTTGGAACTGAACCAGTCTAGATTAAACTTGAACTTGAATCCATAACCACATCCATTGATCTCAGGTTCATGCAAGTATTTAACAGAGCGCTTGTTTGTGTTGAATACTTGAATGTATGTAATGCTGCCATTTTTTGGCATTGGATTTTTTTGAACCTGGCTTAAGTTCAAGTTACTAACCTGAGTCAATTGAATTCTGGTTGGCATTATTGTCTAATGCCATATCACTTGGTGTCTACTAGCTTCCTATGCTGGTCTCCTGTGTTAGATCTTAGGCCTGTTTGGTCATGCTTTTCCATGCACCCAACCAGTTGGACAGCCTTCTGGAGAGAATGGTGGAAATCTGGAGCAGAGCACAGATTCTACTTTTACCCATGGGAGTTTCATGTTCTGAACAAGTTGGGAATTTCTTTAATAAAAAAAAAATTGTGGATATGCCCTTGCCTGAGGTAAAGTTTATGTTGCCAAACAATCAAATGAATACTTATTTCTGGAGGGGAAATGATTGACTGCATTCTAATTTTTATTCACTACTTGACCACTCTCTCTTGTGTCATTAGTTGATTTATGGTAGTATATACGGCACATTTATGCCTATCCACAGAATATGGTCCAATGAAAATTGACATTTTTGTCACCATTTAAGTGCCATGCAGTTTTGAGAAGTTATGTTTGCATGTGGGTGTTGTTAATTATTGAATGATGGGGCATATGTTGTTAATTATTGCAGAACGAGAAGCTCATGGGGCATATGTTGGAAAAATGGACTGGAAGATAAGTCGTTGTAAATGTGATAAAGATAGGTTGGTCAAGCGTGAGAGTGTGAGGATGGATCTTGGAGACATTATTCTTGATGGTGAGGTGATGCATTTAATAAACATGGACAAGGTGGCTGAAAAGGGCCTTTTTGTCACCTTTTTTCCTTCTAATTTTAAGGACGGTTGCAAAAAAAGGAGGTCAAGTGGAGACCATCTGGGTGGGAAGGTTGACTTGAGGAAAGGTGGGGTAGAAAGATGATATGTCTTATAGGTATCTTTATGTGGTGGTGATTTAGTATTATTAGAGCTTTGATAACTGGCTTGGGTTGTAACATAGGTATTGATATGTCAAGTTGGTACCTTTAGTCCCAAGATAGATGGGCTAGAGTAGAAATTTTCCTTGGTAAAATTCTACAGGTATCATAGCTGGAGTGATCTTGAATGTGATTTTACGGCTGACTAGCTGATATCTCGTTATTTGCTTGCATGCACAAATTCTTGTTCGTCTTTGGTGGTGCATCATAGTATGGGCATTTTACAAAAATGACCATGCACATTTTCACAATTGCAGAATCACCTTTTTCTCCCCATTTGTGTATCTCAATGAATTTGTACACTAATTAATTTAGATGTCTGCATCTCTATAATGCATTAATTTGTTTAAATGTGTGTACCGCACACTTTTTACTGGTTTATCTATAAGCACCAAATAGTTTACATGCATGCAGCTAATTATTTTAGATTAAACCACTTGTTAAACATACCTAGTCTAAATGTGTGCACTAATTAGTCTAAATATGTAAACTGTATAATATATGCACAAGTCCCATTGAATCTATGTATGAGGCTAGAGGCAATTTGGTCAGAAAGAAAATCGTTGATCTTGCAGATCTGGAGAAAAAAGCGTTGATCCTGCAAATATGAAAATGCAGCAGCCATTTTTGCAAAATACTTTTAATACATTGAAAGCTAATTGTTAGGCAGGAAATCATGCAATTACTTCAGTATTGACTGGCAGATCAAATTACCGTTCAAACTGGCTTGAAAGCGTAAGAGCACGTTGGATATTTTTATGAGTGTCGAGAATAATATCAGATTTGTGAAAGTAAATAAGTAATGGGTTTGTGGTTTTTGGCATGTTTGCACCAGTGGATCATGTTTGTTTAATCTTCATTCTGGGTTTGATGAGTAGGGTTGCATTTTTGCCATTGACATTCTCACTCTCCTACTCTTAGTTTCTCTTCTAGATGCATATTCGATTCGTTCACCAGGTTTTGCTACGTGCTAGTTCACCAACTCATTTCTTCAAGATCTGGTCTGTATTTTGTCTGAACATTTTACTTTAACACGAAAAACACACACAGAGAGAGACCTAATTGGTGTTCATCAAGAAAATGAAGAATGTATGGAGAAGAGGAAACAAGAGGAGATGAGAGAGTAAACCAACTTCATAATGAATGAGGAGATCTTCTGTTGTCTGGTGTTCATAAGGAGGAATTCCTGGTTCTGCCCTGGCTATCTCATCTATCAAACAACAGAAGATCTCCTCCTTCATTATGAAGTTCAGTTTACTCTCTCATCTCCTCTTGTTTCCTCCTCCATACATTCTTCATTTTCTTGATGACACCAATTAGGTCTCTCTGTGTGTGTGTTTTTGGTGTTGGGTGGGGGTTTGGTGGGTGGTTGGTTGTGCAACAACTATTGTGTTTGAAAAGTGGAAATGAATGCCAAAGCAAGATATCCCTTATCATAGGAAGATTTGATGATAAAATTATTTCTAAAAGCTATAATGCCAATGGAACTCGAGTTCTAAAATTTTAACATTTACATAGCATTCCCTAGCTTTTCCTTATTATTTATTCAAAAACTCTTTTCTAATTAATTTCTATTCTGCTGCTTTGACAAGCAGAGAGCTATCATGGATAAACAAATGAAAGAACATAAAAGCATTACATAGAAAGTACTATAAAAATAAAACTTGACGTGCATAACTACATAGACATATCATGCAGGTGATTGATAAATTTTAACTTTGATAAAGATTATCAATAAAATGAAAAGATTTTTTATGCTTAAAGCATATAAGATTTTTTCAGGTATGATTTTTTGAATAAAACAAACGCATTTTTAATAGAATCTATAAAAAAAAAACACTTCACTAATTTTATACATTTAACAAGATAAATTAAGTTGCAAATCTTATTGAATGTATACTGACAGAATTATAGTGGATATGGAAGACTTTGAAAGGAGGCTGTTTGGAAATGAGACTTGAATCCTCCGCAATTGGGATGAGAGAGAGAGAGAGAGAGTCCAAAGACTCCAGGAACATGAGTGTAGAAGGTGAAATAATATAAATTTAGGGAGATAAAATGTGAAAATTACTGTTGTTGCTGTGGTTCCCTCCAATCAGGAACTTGTCAAGCCTTAAAGGAAGTCTATATTTGTCATACTATCTAAAAGAATACTCCTAATGCATGCTTCTCTCTTAGGTGTATAAACAATTCTGACTACAAATTTCTCTCCCAAAAAAACATTTTAAATTCAAAGAACAACAACAGTTGTAATCTGACCGGTGTTCTCAATTCTTGAGTAGTTGATGAAATGCAGGGATTAGACCAGAATTTTGGATAGAGGGGCCGATGCTGCAGTGGAAAGATTTCTTGGGGTCCATATAGAAATTTTGGGGTTGCCATTGGAAAAGTATAGAGAGATGATCAAGGAGTTCTCAAACTTCTAGAATCTCCTGCTGCTGCCACTGGACATAGCTGTAAACCAATCTCTAACGATGAAGATAATTTCTTCAATTATTTGTTGAAGACTTTTGCCTTAACTAAATAGAATTAACATTTTCATCACCTTGGGGTGAAGATCCAATTACCACTTTAAGTTGCTAGTGCAATGAATTTCCTTAAACCATCTCGCCATAGAACTTTTTGATAAGGATGTGCCTGTTTAAAACTTGTTGCAAGTTGTTTCCAATTTGATTTTTACAAGGCCCATGCGGCTGTGTTTAGACTTACACAGGCTATCCACTAGGCAGATTTTGAGTACTTATATAGGGCCAAAGAACTCAAATAACATCTTTCAGCTTGCCTTTTGGGTGAGGTCCTGTGTCGTGATAAATGGTATCTCTTCGTGCAAGAGAGCTTTTCATGAGTGTCTGCCAAGAAGGATGTGAAGAGATGGAGTCTCCTGTTTTATCCTGTCCATGATATGCAATACTGTGGCCAGTGGCTAAGGTCTGCACTTTTTTTGACAGACTGATCTGAGAGTTCTGGTTACAGGAGGTGATTTGGGAGGAACAAACCTTACTGAATTGGGACGAAGAAAACCCTTTTTTCTGCCTTCTCTGCCTTCCCAGTTCTCAAAGAAATGCTTGCTTGAAGTTGATGATCTTCAAAATTTTTATTAGTTGGCAAAATATTACCTATAGTTATTTTTCTTTTTTTGGCAGAAACTTCATGATTCCTTCAAGAAAACCAATATCCTAGCCGGGAGACAAAAGAAAGGCTAGCAATAGAACTTGGGATGACCAGTCGACAGGTCTAATCTCTCATGAAGCAACTCTGTCCCCCTCTCCCTCCCTCCCTCTCTCTCTCTCTCTCTCTCTTGTGCACACACATACATCATGATTACCTTACTGTGCTAATGTGCTTACAGATCGGTAAATGGTTCGAGAATGCACGCCATAGCATGCGAGTCTCTGCCAAGGAAGCCAATCATGCGGTAGTCTCTACTCCTGAAGAAGGCACCAGCTCAACCAAGGCTAAAGGAACAATGACAAGCCTGACAAGGGGGAGTTAGGAATTACGCTAGCAATGGAAGCAAAGGGAAAAAATCTGTCGGAGAAAGAAATGATGAGGTTGGAGCTGGACGTGACACCAGCAGTGGAGAAAAAAGAAGATACACAGGAGAATAACCGGAAGAAAGCAATAGAACGTGAACTGAGAAAGAGGAGAAAGAGTAGGTAACATTTCTGGGGATCATCCGATGGTAGCTTGGCTCTTCCGAGCATGAAATTTGTTGGATTCTTTCAAAAGAGTGGGTGTTTATACCAGGTGGAAAGTTGTGGGATCAGTGAATTTTGGAGGAGCCACTTGACAAGCACTGTCAGCAAGTTTGTAATGGAGGAGCATGCGCGACCTATCTATCACAAATTGTGGACAAAACCATTGACGGTTTATGCTTGGTAATTTTTTGTGTTGACTGCACTGGATGTCTTCACCAAGTAATTTATGTCACTACGAAAAATGGGAAGCAAATTGAGCCAATTCAAGTGCCCTTGTTTTATGCGCTAATTTTGCTAGGTACGCGTGGGAGAAGAAGCACAAAACTGTGTAACAATGTCTAGCTTTTTGAGGACAGCTAATAGAACATGTTTCTGATATTAATCATGCTTTGAGAAAAGTAGCTGTGACATTTGTTATGTTCTTTATCTGAATGGACAAAAGATTTTGTGGGAGGACAAGATGCTTTGAGGTTTCTTTCAATGCCCAAATTCAGTTTCCAGGAAAGTGGCAGTGCAAACAGAAAATGGAGTTTGATTGCTGTTTCAGGGTATAGCCCACCTTGTTCAAACCCTGAATTTTCTCATCAAGATTGTCATTCTAACGGCCTATGCTTTGGGTTATAAGCGTCTGTTATTGACTCATAATTGAAGAATACAACAATACTTTGATCCACACCTGTGATCAAGGGCTTGCCACCATCTTGGTTCGATCTTGGGGCCTCTCTTTTGTTTAGAGGATTTTATGGGTTTGAACCTCTATCCAGCGATGCAAGGTTTTAGGATTGTTACATGAGGGGTGTTATTGGAGGCATTTATGATTGGTTTGCACGCTTGTGTATCAATTCTTTGAAGCTTATTCTTCTTCTGATATCCTTTTAAGGCTGCACATATCGTTAAGGGACCAATAGCCTGACAGATTGGTGGTCTCGTACGATTTGGGATTTCTGTGCTTCCATTTCTATGCAATTCCATAATATCTTGTTATCAGACTTTACTAGTATTTATTAAGGCTGTGAAAATTGCTGCCAAAACACACAAAAAAAGCTTGTTCTCTATGCTAGGACTGTACACTTTGTACGGTGCATGACGTACATTTTCAGCTCTATTAGTTGGTCAAAATGCGGTGGTTATCAACTTATCGGCCAATTAAATCAAACTTTATGAATTCTGATTGTCTCAGCAAAAGAGGATTTGGAAAATTTTGGATCGTTTTGAACTTTTTGTATCTAAGCTTTAAAGTTTGTTCCCCTTGGGAGGTTAATTCATCTTATACGCAAACAGTTGTTGTGTTTCAGCTCTATTCATTGATCGAAAGGGGCATTCGTTGTCAATTAATTGTCAATTGGATTGGGATATAGATTGTCTTAATAGCGGTCAACATTTTTGTTAGTCGTCTATGCGGGCAATTGTTGGATGTATGATGTGCCATGTCTTCATTGACAAAGGGCATTGGTTAGCTGGTTTGTTGATTAGATCGGACGACGTGGATTCTATTATCTCAGTGAACAGGGTTTTTATCGAGCTCATCGTGAATTCATGCCATCAAGATCATAAAATAGATACAAGAAAGAAAAGAGTTTGCATCAGGAAGAGGATTGCACTGAAACCAAGAGTTGATAGATAACCGACTGGGGAACGCCTAATAATCGACATGCTGGCATGATGTAAGGAAACAGGTGTACTTGTTAGAAAGTCCCAACTTTGAGGCATCTCAACAGTCCATAAGTCGGTAATGAAAACTTGAAATTGTGGGAGATCATCTGAACTTCTTTAATTCAGCTCTCTTCAGCACACATAATAATTTACTTCATGCAAGCTCATTGGTAACCGCAACAAGCAATCTTCGAAAATGGAAAAAAGCAGTCCATTTACTCCGGTATACTTAAATTATCTTAATTATCTCTCTCTCTCTCTCGATATATGCGGACGATCACACCATTCTAATATGAGTACATCTTAAACAGTCAGAAAAAAAAAATTTCTGAGGGACCTGTAGGCAAGCCTCATCCTATCGTCAAGCCCAATCTCCGATGTGCTCAACAATATATGATGCAATCCAATCTGTTGCATTGTTCGTCTCTTAGGAGACATATCGAATAGATATTGGGATGAAATAACGTACGGAACTTCAGATGTCATGGAGGAGTAGATAGACTTCCGGTTGTTTCATCTCGTCTCAGATCCAATAGATAATGGTAGTAAAATCTCTTTATAAAAGTTCTATTCACCTATAGCTCCTGTCTGGTGTAGATGATGCCCACCCAGGTGGCTTGAAGCTCAATTTCGGAGGATAGAAGGCTGAAATAGATATGAGCCCTCTACCGCCAGCAACCTGGCATTTAGACCTCAGATGACATAGCTAGCACCACTCTTGCCATCCCTAACACTACTATCAAAGTTAACTTTGATAAACGCCGAAGGAGGGGTCTCTTAGAAAATGAAAAGAATCTTTCGGATTGCTGCAGGAGCAGCATAGGAGTCTTAGGAATCCGAGGTGTTAAGGGACGGACCAGCAATGTCGAAACGACTGTACTTTATAGCCAAGCAGATAGCTCTCTCCAATATCCGATGCATAGGTTGAAGGAACCAGATCTAGGATTTCAGGATTAGATTTTGAAACTTTTTCAAGATCAAGCAGCGAAAGACTAAAATAAATCAAAATTTATCTTATAAAATCAGAGAATCCTTAAATCTAAGATCCTATTACATGGTATTAAATCAAAATTAAAATATAAAGAGTAAGAACTACATGTTGATCATATCAACATGTTTCTATACTACATCTAATGTATGCAAATATAATAGATCAGATCTATTACCTTGCAAGTTAGACGTTCTAACTT